>CAUYUJ010015438.1:500000-607500 GCA_963575745.1 Prorocentrum cordatum
TGGACCCAGCAGCACGGCAGAGAGCAGCACGACCCGGAGATGCACGACACAAAGCAGCAGCCCTTGGACGCTGACATCCGCGAGTGGGCCCAGCAGCACGGCAGAGAGCAGCACGGCCCGGAGCAGCACGACAGAGAGCAGCAGCCCTTGGACGTTGACATCCGCGAGTGGGCCCAGCAGTACGGCAGAGAGCAGCACGACCCGGAGATGCACGACACAAAGCAGCAGCCCTCGGACGTCGACATTTGCGAGTGGGCCCAGGGGTCTGGCAGAGAGCAGCACGACCCGGAGCAGCACGATAGAGAGCAGCAGCCCTTGGACACTGACATCCCCGAGTGGTCCCAGCAGCACGGCAGAGAGCAGCACGGCCCGGAGCAGCACGACAGAGAGCAGCACGACAGAGAGCAGCAGCCCTTGGACGTCGACATCCGCGAGTGGGCCCCGGGGTCCGGCAGAGAGCAGCACGACCCGGAGCAGCACGACAGAGAGCAGCAGCCCTTGGACGTTGGCATCCGCGAGCGGTCCCAGCAGCGCGGCAGAGAGCAGCACGACCCGGAACAGCACGACAGAGAGCAGCAGCCCTTGGACGTTGACATCCGCGAGTGGTCCCAGAACATCAGGAGAGAGCAGCACGACCTGGAGCAGCACGACAGAGAGCAGCAGCCCTTGGACGTTGGCATCCGCGAGCGGTCCCAGCAGCGCGGCAGAGAGCAGCACGACCCGGAACAGCACGACAGAGAGCAGCAGCCCTTGGACGTTGACATCCGCGAGTGGTCCCAGCAGCACGGCAGAGAGCAGCGCGACCCGGAGCAGCACGACAGAGAGCAGCAGCCCTTGTATGTCGACATCCGCGAATGGTCCCAACAGCACGGCAAAGAGCAGCACGACCGGGAGCAGCACGACAGACAGCAGCAGTCATTGGACGCTGACATCCGCGAGTGGTCCCAGCAGCTCGGCAGAGAGCAGCACGACCCGGAGCAGCACGACAGAGAGCAGCAGTCCATGGACGTTGACAGCCGAGAGCGGGCCCAGCAGCACGGCAGGGAGCGGCACGTCCCGGAGCAGCACGACAAAGAGCAGCAGCCCTTGGATGTTGACATCCGCGAGTGGTTCCAGCAGCTCGGTAGAGAGCAGCACGACCCGGAGCAGCACGACAGAGAGCAGCAGCCCGTGGACGTTGACATCCGCGAATGTTTCCAGCAGCTCGGCAAAGAGCAGCACGACCCGGAGCAGTACGACAGAGAGCAGCAGACCTTGGACGTTGACATCCGCGAGGGGTCTCAGCAGCACGGCACAGAGCTGCGCGACCCAGAGCAGCACAACAGAGAGCAGCAGCCCTTGGACGTTGACATCCGCGAATGGTCCCAGCAACTGGGCAGAGAGCAGCACGACCCGGAGCAGCACGACAGAGAGCAACAGCCCTTGGATGCTGACATCCGCGAGTGGTCCCAGCAGCTCGGCAGAGAGCAGAACAGCACGACCCGGAGCAGCACGACAGAGAGCAGCAGCTCTTGGACGTTGACATCCGCGAGTGGTCCCAGCAGCGCGGCAGAGAGCAGCACGACCCGGAGCAGCACGACAGAGAGCAGCAGCCCTTGGATGCTGACATCTTCGAGCGGTCCCAGCAGCTCGGCAGAAAGCAGCACTAGCCCAGCCGGTCGGGCGACTTCCAGCGCGGAACTCTACTACCTACACCATCTCCGCTCTTGCGCTGCGTCCGCCAGTGGCGCGGCCAGCACGACCAGCGCTGCTGGTGGAATATCGCCGGGCCCTCGCGCCGTGAACCTGAATCTTCGGGGGCCTGGGTTCCTCGACAAGTTTTTCTTCGGAGCCTTCGTGGCTACGCGGTTCACGTCCGGTGTCATGCTGTGGGGCCTCTTCCAAGCGCTGCGCCCGGAGGCGCTCGCCACAGTGATGTTGACCGCAACCGGGCACGCCGTCGCAGGCGGGAGCATGCCCGTGATGTCCTTGCTCGCCGTCGCTTCGGGATCCCCAGTGCCAGTCATGGCCGTCAACGCCGTGCGAATGGGAGGTCTCCGCGCGGCCTATGGGGCTGGAAGCCTCGTGGCTATTTGGAGGGGCGCGCACACTACGCCATGGCTTTGCCGCGTCCTTAGCGCCACAGTCGCCCTGGCAGGCTGCCCCGCGCTGGGGCTTCAGGCCAGCGCGCCCGTCCTCGCCGCGGCTTGCTGGCCAGCCTTCCCTCTAGAGGAGGCGGCAGCGTCGGCCCCGCCCCCGCCAGAGCTGCACCCCGAGCCCGCGCCACCAAGAGGGCGACACCTGCGGGCCACGTCCTGGGCCGTCAGTGTGATGCCGAGTAGGCGCGGCGCTCTCTGCCGCGCGCCAACATGCCGGGAACCCCTCGCCAAAGGGGACCTGCGAGTATGCAAGCCTCGCTTGGCCAACCCGCTCTACTACCACCTGGGCTGCGTGGAGGGCGGCTTGGGGCCCTGCGACCAGGTGCAGGGCACAGGCGCGCTCTCGCCGGAACAACAAAACGCCGCCCGAGGCCTGTGTGACCGCCCTGGCCAGCCCACGCGGGCAGAGTACGTGGCAGACCACGGCAGAGCCAAGCGCGCGAGGACCGATCCCGACACTGCCCGCCAGGCCGTTTTGCTGGGCGTGCCCCTTCTGGAGAAGGACGACGGGGCGCTGGGCCCCGAGCCCGAGGACCCTTCCAGCAGTATGCCGCCCCAGCCTGCGAATTTGGAGTGGTGGGATTCAATTGATCACGCCGCCCTCGAGCAAGACGTCCCCACCATTCTCCCGGTGCCGACGAACGTGAGCGCAGCTTTGGCCCAACTCCGCGGACACGTGGCCGAACAGCTCCTTGCCGCGAAGACTGCTGGTGACGCCGCCGCGCAGGCCCGGGCGGAGAAGGCGTTCACGTTTTCGACAGAGTGTTGCTTTTCAAACCTGGGAAGACCCGCGGTGGCCAGAAGGCGTGCAACTCGGGTGGCCGGCACGCATCCTCACGCGGCGCGTGCGGATGGCGGAGCAAGGGGACTGGGGAGGTCTCTGGCGCGAATCCACTACGTCTGCGAGCCGCGGGCCGAGAAGAGGAGATGGTGCCCCGACGGCGAAGCAGGACGCGCGAGCGGTAGAGACGCTGCTGGACGAACACCTCGTCAGCAAGGCAATGCAGCGAGCCCTCCGCCCCAGCGCGCTGGCCTCGAGGGCTGGCGTCCAGGCTGGCCTCCAAGCCTTATTTCCAGAGCAGCCAGAACAACGCCTCCTGGAAGTGCCAGCAGCGCCAGACGACGACACTCGCGCTGCCCTGGCCGCGGCCGTGGTCAAGAGCCTCGCAAAGAGCCCGCGCCGCTCTGGACCTGGCCCGAACGGCAGCCGCTTTGAACACTGGCGCACGTTGCTCGCCGACACCCACGCTCTGGAAGTGGTGGCCAGGGTCGCGGTCGGCTTCCTGCTCGGCGAGCTCAGCCCCGAGGCGACGCGAGCCAACCTTGGCGCCCGGTTGCTGGCCCAGCGCATGCGGAACGGAACACTCCGGCCGATTGCGTGCGGTTCTGTCCTCCGCCGCCTCGCTGCGAGAGCCGCCTGCGATGTCTACAAAGACGACATACAGGGTGCAGTCGGCCCCCACCAATATGCCGTCGGGCGCGCGGCGGGGTGCGAGCTCGTGCACAAGTACCTCACAGCCCTGTCGGAGGCTTGCCCGCTCGGGGTTGCTCTGGCGTTCGACTGCCCTAACGCCTTTAACAGTGTCCCCCGCGACAGGGTCCTGGACAGCTTGCGTCGGCGGGCCCCGCGGCTGTTCCAGTGCACCCACCACTGGCTCACGGGAACCACGCGGCACTACTGGTGGGGCGACCCCGCCGAAGACGCCCACCACATTCGGGCTACCAGCGGCGTGGACCAGGGGCGCCCGCTCTCGCCAGCGCTCTTGGCCATCGGCAATGCGGACGCTTTGGACGATGCGCACGCGCGCCTCCAGGCCCTCTCGACCTCCTGCAGGGTGTTCAGCTACCTCGACGACATCATGGTCTTCGTCCCGCCAGAACAGGCGGACGCAGCCATGCAGGTGGTCACCGACTCCGTAACGCGGCACGGACTTGCAGTCAACCAGACGAAGACCCAGGCGTGGTCCGCCGGAGGGCGCGGCCACTTGCCTGCCGCCGCACAGGGGCGCTGGGTAGACAACCTCACCTGCCTGGGGAACACCGCCCCTCGGCTCGAGCAGGAGCGGAGAGGGGAGGGAGAGGAGGAAGAACGAGTGGCCGTCCACGCTGGGCCAGACGGAGCTACGGCCGTGGCCAAGGCAGCGGCGTTTGCTGCCCGCTTGCAAGAGCTGCGACAGGCGGGCCTGCGGGCTGAGAGCGCCTTCGCCTTCCTCCGGACTTTCGCTCGCGGGTGCGTCACGCACCACCTCCGCGCCAACCTGCAGGGGGACTGGACAGAGCAGCTCGACCTTGTCCTCTTCGGCTGCCTCGAGCAGCTCGCTGGCGGGCCCCTGGACGCGCCGCTGCGCCTCCAAGCCACCCTGCGACTCTCCGACGGCGGATGTGCTTTCCCCTCAGCCACCCAGACGGCGCCCGCCGCTTACGCCGCCAGCTGGGCCCTCCTGCTTCACGACGTCATGGCTTGCCTGGGGGCGAACTCGCTGGAGGAATTCCGGACCCGCTGCCCGAGGACGAAACAGACGCTCGACCAGGCGGAGGCGGCGCTCCGGGCGGCCGACGTCCTCCAGGCGCCCTTTGATTGGATTGGCTGCGCCGCCGAGACGCAGCCGAAGCTTCAGGGGCACTGGGGCAGAGCGGCCTCCGCGGCCAACAGGGGGAATCTGCTGCGGGCGCACGACGAGGACCACCGCCTGCGCCTGCGGGAAAACGGAGGCACTGGCGCCGGCAGTTGGCTCCTCCCGCGCCAGCCAGACGAACCCCGCCAGCCAGATCCGCACTTCTGCTGCAATCTCAAGCGTCGGCTCGGCATCCCCGTCTGCCCGCCTGGCTCTCGCTGCCAGCACCGCCGCCAGGACGGAAGCCTCTGCAACGAGCCCCTCGACCCGCATGGCTGGCACGCAGTCAAGTGCGAGGTGGGCGCGTCGCGCAACAACCGCCACAACAGTTGCCGCGACTGGCACTCCGCGAAGCACAAGGAACTCACTGGCTTCGCGGCGTCCACGGGGCAGGCCGTCCCAGCCTGGGACCGCCGCCACCCCCGCACGGGCGAGCTCCAACAGGCAGTGCTCGACCTTTCCACTAGCGACCCGGCCTGCGGCCGCCAGATCTTCATCGACTGGAGCATCACCTGCGTACACTCAACCTACGCTCCACGCAGGGGTGCCCCGGCCGAGAGGGACGGACTGGCGGCCGCGCAGGCGGTGGAACAGAAGCGCGAGCGCTACCCTCCGCACGGAGGAGAACTGGTCCCTCTTGTCTTCGAGACGGGGGGCCGGCCCAGCGACGAAGCAGCCAGCTTTGTCCGCAATTACGGAGCCTGTTTAGACGACGCCGACCGCTCCGAGCTGCTGGGCGGTCTCTGGCGGCAGATCAGCAGGACCCTCCAAAGGGGAAATGCTGAGATGCTGCTGAGCGCGCTCGGGCGCTAAGCCCCATGGCCCCCGCGACAACGACCAGCGCCAGCACGACAGCCGCTGCGGCAGACACAAGCAATACGACCAGGACAACGACCAGAACGCGGCGGCTGCCATCAACCACCACTGCGGCCACCACCACCACCGCCACGCGGGGGCCACCAGTACCAGCCACTACGACCACCACCAGCAGACCGACCACACCTACCAGCCACTACCAGCAGACCGACCACGCCTACCAGCCACCACGACCACCTTCATCACGACCACCACGACGACCGCCACCAGCGCGACCACCTCGACCACCACGACCACCACCAGCATGACCACCACCACCACGCCGGCGCACGCCGCCGCCCCCCGCCCCCCTCTCCCTTCCCCCGCCCTCCCCTTCCCCTGCCGGGCCGCCCTTGCCGGGGCGCCGTCTGTGCGACCGTCCCCTCCTTCCCCTCCTCCTCTCCCCTCCTTGCCTCTGCCTGGCCGGAATTCCAGCGGCCTGCAGGCCCACCGTGGCCTAGCAGGTGGACCGCTTCCTTCCGGCCTGCCCCCTAGGTCCCCTACGGGGGTGCCGGTCCCTCCCCGAGGGAGCCTAGGTGGCCGTGAGGGAGGAGGGAGGAGGGTGCAGGGAGGAGGGAGAACGAGGGAGGAATGAGGAGGAGGCAGGAGGAGGAGTGTCATGGCATCGGGAGGCGGAGGGAGCAGTGCGATGGAGCGGGGAGGACTCCGGAGGAGTGGAGGAACGCCGAAAAGCAAGATGGAGGGAGTTTCGAGGAGTGGGGAGGGATGCCGAGGAGCACGATGAAGTGCGGGAAGGCAGAGGAGTGGGGAGGAGTGCGGAGAGGGGGGAGGAATGGAGCGAAGTGCGGAGGAGTGCTGAGGAGAGCAATGGAATTCGGAGGAATGGGAGGCTCTGGAGGGCCCCTTGGAGGGCTCCCAGGAGGGCTCGCTGGAGACCCTGAAGGCCTCGGAGAGCCCAAGAGGCTCTTCGGCTGCTCCAAGAGGCTCTTCGGAGAGCCCAGGAAGCTCTTCGGCGGCTCCAAGAGGCTTGTCGGCGACCCCAGAGGCTATTCCGACAGGCTCTTCGGTGAAGGAGGGGGGGCTTTGGAGACTCCCCCCCCCTTCACCGTACTCGTTGATTAATACCTTCTGGAGGAACCCTGGCCATACTAGCACCCACCGGGCCGCACTAACAACCAACGGGCCACGATAACACCTGATCTCGCCCCGAGCATAGCACATCGGATCACGCAGGCGCTCCGTGGCGCAGCGGGCGCGCGACTTCTGTAGACCGCCATTCCGCCTCCTGCTCTTCGACCGTGCGACGAGAAGGGCCTGAATCGCAGGACCTGCGAGGTGGCTCCCACAGGCCTCGCAGGAGCCTGCAGGCCAGCTAGAAGCGTCCACGGCTGCATCGATGAAAAGGGGGACGAGATTCAGCTCCTGAATTGAGCTGGGACCGACCGTCCCGGCATTCCTATAGTCCTACCGCGAAATGTTTTAAGAAGCCAATAATGTTCTAAGAACAGAAACAATGTTCTTATAACATGAACCCGATGTGATAAACCAAGACAGTCCCAGCCAGAAGCGCTCTAAAAACCTTTCGTGGAAACCACAAAAAAGGTTCTTAGAACATTGTTTGGTTGGACTATAGGGGAGCCAGGACGCTTCGCCACTGCTTGACTGAAACTGCTCCGCGACAAAATTGGGCTCCCCGGCCGCGTGACGAAACGACGCGCCCACGCCGGCCCGCCCGCAACCAGCAGCCGCCGCCAGGCACAAAAAGGCGCGGCGGGCGCCGAGAGGGCGCCTCCGCCCTGGGCTCGAGCAGAGGCCCACGCTGAGCCTTCCCAAAGAGTGATTGGGCGCGGCCGCCGTGCCGATCGCGACGCCTGGCGCAACGCAGCGAAGAGCCCCGTGCCTGCGCAGCCTCGCCCGCCGCCCAGGAGGGCGCCCCGCGGGCAAAATGCCGTCAGCGCTGGGAGGCTGGCGCGCACGCGCCCCTCCACCCTCGCGCCGCCCAGAGGCCCGTCCAGCGCCTCCACAGTGGCGTCCAGCTCCGGCTTGGCGCGACTGAGCTCCTCGGACAGCTCGACCACGGCCCTGTAGTCGCGGGCGGCCTTGTGCTCGCCAGGCGAGCGCCTCGGACGGGCACCACTCCCCCCTTCCGCGCCATTCTTCTCAAGCAGTAGCGCCTGGACCGGCCACGAGGCGAGGCAAATGGCGACCAGGAGGCTTGAGACGAGCTTGACACGAAATGGCTACGAAGCCCCGGAGAAGGATGGAGGAGGATGGAGGGAGAGGAGGGAGGAGGGGAGAGGGAGGAGGGAAGAGGGAGGAGGGAAGAGGGAGGAGGAGCGAGGAGGGAGGAGGCGACGCCAATCTGGGACCCAACTGCTGCCGTTCCCACTGCGTCCGCACCACTGTCGTTCGGCCTCCCTCGTAGCAGCCGTGCGCTCGGGCTGCTAATCCTTTATGCCGCTCCTTCCATCCGTGCTCCTCCTCCTCATCCTCCTCCTCCTCCTCCTCTTCCCCCTCCTGCTCCTCATCCTCATCAGCCTCCTTCTTCCCATACTTGCCCATGCTTCACTCTCCCCTCTTCTCAAAACCCTTCTCTTCCCATCATGATGATCTTCCTCGTCGTCCTCAATATCATTCCCCGCGCTCCTCCTCCTCCTCCTCCTCACCACCACCACAACCACCACCAACACCACCACCACCACCATCACCATCACCATCACCATCACCATCATCATCATCATCATCATCAGCATCAGCATCATCATCATCATCATCATCATCACCAGCATCATCATCATCATCATCATCATCATCATCACCATCACCATCATCATCATCATCATCATCATCATCATCATCATCATCATCATCATCATCATCATCATCATCATCATCTTCATCTTCATCTTCAGCATCACAATCATCATCAGCATCATCAATATCATCAACATCAACAGCATCAACAGCAGCATCATCAGCAGCAGTATCATCACCGTCATCACCTGCAGCATCACCATGAGCAGCATCATCATCACCACCATCACCGCCACAACCATCAGCATCTCTCTTTTCCTCATCCTGGACACTAGCATTACTGTCATCACCGTCATCACCACCATCACCATGATCAACATCATGATCATCACAATAATAAGCATCATCAGCATCAGCATCATCATCAACATCATCATCATCAGCAGCAGCAACGTCAGCATAATCAGCCTAATCATCATCAGCAGCAGCAGCAACACCATCGTCGCCATCCACATCATCAGCAAAAACAGTAGCATCAAAAGCATCATCGTCAACATCAGTATCAACATCACCAGCATCAGCATCACCATCGTCATCATCATCAATATTAGCATCAACATCTTCATCAGCATCAGCATCAGCAGCATCATCAACATCATCATCATCATCATCATCATTACCTTCATCATCATTTGGGGCAACGTCTGACAACGCCGTCTCTTGTTCTGGTGTCTCCACCTCCTCCTCGCCGTTATCCTTCCGGCCTCCTGCTCATTCCTTCATGTCGGCTTCTTCATTTTCCCCGTTGTCTCCACCCACCCTCTCTCCTCCTCCTCCGCCTCCTCCTCCTCCTCCTCCTCCTCCTCCTCCTCCTCCCCATCATCATAATCAGCATCATCATCATCATCATCATCATCATCATCATCATCATCATCGTCGTCGTCATCGTCGTCGTTGCCGACGTCGTCCCATCATCAGGATCACCATCATCAGCAGCAGTACCAACAACACCATCATCATCGTGATCACCATGGTCTTCGGCGCCATGATCGCCATAGCCATCGCATGAGCATCGTCGGCACCAGCATCAGAATCGTCATCGTCAGCAGCATCATCATCTGTATCATCACAGTAATGGTCATGCTCATGATCATGACCAGCATCATCAACAACATCACGGTCATCATCATCAGCGGCATCATCATTATCAGTAGTATCGTAATCATCATCATAATCAGCATCATCAGCATCAGCATCAGCATCATCTACATCATCATTATCACATGCATCATCATCATCATCATTATCATCACCATCATCATCATCAGTATCATCATCATCATCATCATCATCATCATCATCATCAGCATCGCCGTCGTCATCATCATCAGCATCGTCATCATCATCATCATTGTCAGCAGCAGCAGCAACGGCATCATCAGCATCAGCACATGATCATTATCCTCATCCTCATGCTTCTCCTCCCTCTCCTCCTACTCCTCCTGATACTCATCATCATCAACCTTCTCCCCACTGCTCCTCGGCCTCATCCTCCTTCTCCTCGTCCTCCTCTCTCTCCCCGAGCCTGCAGGAAATTGTACGTCTGCGACACGGCGCCCGACGTTGTATCCAAGAGGATCTTCTTGGCCTCGGCAAGGACCTCGCCAGAAGGGCCGGCGGAGGGGCCGCCTCCCAGACCGCGCTCCTCCTCCCCCCCGACCGTCCTGCCACGTCCGACTCCTCCCTCCCTCCCCCCATCCCTCGCCCTCACCCTTCTGTTCCACCGCCCTCCCTGCCCCTCTTCTCCCTCCCTGCTGCCATTGCTCCGCCTCCTCCTCGTCCTTCTCCACCTCCGAGGCCCTTCTCCCACTCCTCCTCCTCCACCATCCTCCTCCTCCGCCGCCGCCACTGTCCAACATCTCCTCCTTATCCTCCTCGGCCGTCCTCCTCCGCCTCCTCTCGCTCCTGATCCCAGACAAGAGGACCAGAACCCAGAGAAGGTCGGGCATTGGCAGAACTGGGTTTAGCGGAACCTGGTTTAGTGATCTGTACCTGGTGCGCCCCCCCGTCCCATTTCCACTAACCGGAACTGCTGTCACCCGAAAAAACACCAGCTATGGCAAACCTGGTTTCGTGATACTGGCCAACTCAAAGGCTCTGGGGCCCTACCACTAACCGGGTCCCCTTACCTGGGGTCCTGGCCATACCCGAGAAGGGCGAAGAGGAGAGAGATGGAAGATCGGGTCGGGCGAAAGGGGGGGATAGCATAGGGGGGGGTGAGAATCAGCTCACGTAGCTGATTTTCCCAGCGCCTCCCAGCGCCGGAGGCGGCTATGTATCGAGGAATGGGCCCCTCGGTGAGGCCGAAACCAGATGCATGCAGCAAATTTCGTACCCCCCCTTTCCCGATCCCCCCTTTCGCCTGGCCCGAGAAGAGGGCAGCGGAGGAGCAGGGAGGGGGAGGAGAGCAGGAGGACGGCGACGACGGAAGGACGAGGAGGCGACGGATGGAGGGAGGGAGAGGGGGCGAGGGCGGCAGGACCCGGCTCGCCCGCGCGAGGAAGCCTGCCATATACCGTGCCTCCCGCGGAAACTGGATTTTGGCGCATGCCGCCCACCAGCCGGCCCCACTCAGCCAGGGCTCCCGTCTGCTCGGACCCCATGCAGGGGGCCTCGATCCACACGCGCTGGACCGGGCGCGAAGTGCAGCCGTGCCAGGCGCAAGCTCGACGCCCCCCACCCCCTCCGCATACCCCCATGCGGCCGGGAGCCAAGACGCCTGACCACGCAACAAGGGCTCCCAGCTTCGCGCTTCGCGCTTCGCGCTGGGCGAAGCGCGAATAACTTCGCGCTCTCGCGCCGCCCCCCCAAAGGGAGCAAAGGAGAACGAGGAGGGGGGGGAGAA
Organism: Prorocentrum cordatum; assembly: GCA_963575745.1. Classification (NCBI taxonomy): domain Eukaryota; class Dinophyceae; order Prorocentrales; family Prorocentraceae; genus Prorocentrum; species Prorocentrum cordatum. The sequence continues at coordinate 511,229 of CAUYUJ010015438.1, forward strand.
GGAACGAGGACCGCGAAGCGCGAATAGCTTCGCGCTGCAAAAGGTTTGGCTTGCACCCGGCACCCCTGGGGGGACTCCAGGAGACGCGAGGACCTCGACAGAGCCTTCCGCTGCGCCCCGAGGAGGTCCGACGAGGACAGAGTCGTCCCCCCCCCGACCCCAACGGCGCCGATCGCAAATCACACCCTGGCGTAACAACAGCCTTTGTAGTTGCCAAGGATCGCCGGAAGAAGCCATCTGGGGCGAGGGAGCAGCCCTTCAGAAGACACGCCGCACCGCCAATGCAGCGGCCGCGGCCACAAGACAGAATACCCAGGCTTCCGACGACGTGTTCCTGTTCACGACGTGGACCCCACGGAAGTGTGGGCCCTTTCTCAAATTAAACACCTCTTTTGGCTGCTCCAGGGCGTGACGAGGATCCCCACAGGCCGAAACAGCGAATAGCCTCCGCACCGAGTTTTTCGAGACGTTGGACCTCCTCCTCCTCCTCCTGGTCCACGCCCTCGCCCTCGTCCTCGTCCTTTTCCTGCTCCCCCACCTCCTCTTCCTCGCTAGAATCGTACTCGAACTCCTCAAACTCGTAGACCTCTCCCTCCTCGTATGATAATGACCAACCTTTTTATCTCAGCAATAGCGCCAGCGCTCTCTTTGGCCACGCCAGCACCAGGCAAGAAAACAATATATCTTGAGATCGGGAGAAAAGAGAATCATGTTCTGTTGCTCTCTGATATGCACTCAACTGAAGAAAAAGAAAACCACGCGGTTTGAGCGCAATGGGCTTCGAACAGAAGCATGCCTTGGGCTCTCGGGATCCCGCGGGCTCTGCCAGAGGCCAACGCACGTAACCTCTACCTTCCGTGAGCTCGACACGACCACTGATCTATCAAGTCGGCTCTGGACGCGCAAGCCTCTGACCTCATACTACGCACGATTTACATAAAAGACTGCATGATATATCGAAACAGGGCGCACAGCACACACAAACAAAAATGGCTGCATACAGCAACGGAACAGGGCGCACAGCAACAAAAACAACAACGTGCGACACAACTGCAAATACGTAGCATGTACACGCCACCAGTATGCGACACAACTGCAACGACACAGCCTGTACACAGCACTGACTGCAACACCACGCTCTAGCCGCAAGAAGGACATCAATCCTCTCACCGATCGAGCATATTGCTCCCTGGCTTCACAAGCGTTTCGTTGCGCGACACACGGTCACCGAAATCAGTACTCATGGTACGCAGTAAAATCTATGTGGCAACAATTTGCAAAGCCTTTTGCACGAAGAGCTCTACATTCATTGGCAAACTTCCATACACCCGACATCAGCACATGTAAGGGGTGTCGATCCAACTTGACCTTCGTCATGCCGTCCACACACATATCCCGTGTATCACTTCAACGATACATATTCAGCATGTTGGTTCTCATCAACTCTCGAATATGTGCCGAATGTGAGGAAGTTCCCTTACCTGCAAAAAACTGCAAATGAACTGATTGCAAAAAAAAATCAGTGAAAGAGCCTCCGTTTCCAACACGAACTCACCATTGGAACGGATATCCCTCATGCGTTCGGCCGTCTGCGGGCCTAGTCTCACTTCGTCAAAGAAAAACACGAGTACCATTACATCCAGCGGATCTTATTGATTGTGCATCTCTGCGCTCCGCAGTCCAAGACACACATGATTCTGTTTACCTCTGAGGAATGTCAGCACCTGCATGTCGTACTTCTTGTTGTTACTGTCGTAGCGTGCCGAACCTATGACAGATCCCCTCATAACCAATGGGTCTTGTGCACTCTTCTCGCAGCTTGGAGCCTGATATGCGCTACCTCCGACAGCGACCAATGATGCGGGCATCTTAATCTTACGATACTCCAGTCCGCATGCACTGTTCTCTACTTACCTACACCAACGGTCAACGCGCTTCAGGTCCAGAAGTGCCGGCTTCTTTGCAGTGCGCTGAAATGAACTCACATAGATAACAATATCCAGTCGTGTCTGCACCAGCCATTCTATTGCTCCAACCAGAGTTAGAAAACAAGCATTCAGATCCTCCTGACAACGGCGGGTCGTCACTCAACTTCTCGAAATGAGTTGCCGTCAGAAGCTTAATCGGGGCCGCATAGTCAAACTGATCCAAAATTATGCACTTGCCGTCTCCAACCAATCGATGACGAATGCCGGTATGAGTAAACGACTGCCCCGCATTAATCCTCACATTCGTCCCAACCTGCTTTTGTAGAATATTGTGGCATGCCAGCAATGTAGGTTTACTACCGGTGGCCATGTAATCGTCCATGCGAGTACTTACCACCACCACTAGCCTGCCGCTCTCGGACTTCATGTAACCGTGGGATCCGAGATGGTCGGCCATGTGTTCTCCTGCTTCAGCACCTTATCTGCCTTCACCGCGAATAGGTCAGGAGCATCAATTAGACCAAATCCACCCTTCAGCATCTCTCAACATTCCGTGGCGTCGTTGAAGTTCGCAAAGCCCTTGATGGACCTCAGTACCGCACTGCCAGTTGGTCCTCCGCGTATCTGCTGCGCTTCTTCGAACGTTAGTCCCATCAGAAATGCTTGAGAAATATCCAATGGCGCGATAGGCCACTCCGACTGTACCGCAGTAGCCGCCGCTGCTCGCTCTCCCCAAGAAATGGCAGAACCACTGAACTTATCTAAATGACCACGCTCCAAATCCTTGAAGCCGTGTGCCGTCAAGCGGCACTTCATATGGCGGGTGCCATAATTCTGCGACTTCCATGTGGATGCAAATCTTGACGCCGGCAGGTTCCAGGCACCCTTCTTGGGTCGACGCGTGATAGAATTATACTCCACCCAGCGTGACAATTCAGCAAGAACTGCAGCCTTGGCTAACCCAGGACTATTTCTGGGATCTTCGTCCACTACCGCCATGTTAGACTGAATCTTGTTTGTCTCAATCAGGGGTCTCTTGATGCCTGCCTTGTCCACATGGATCACGCACTCATCTGCGTCTTGCCAAATTGTATCAGACGGGGGATAGCCGTCCAGATAGGCAATACCTACGGACAGCTGAATCTCGGCGGGTTCCTGCATGATAGTCCTTACCACATCACGGTTGTCTCTGGTAAGTCTCGTTGCAAGTTCGCATCCTTGTCGAACTCCGACATCGCGAGAATATCGTCATCTGCGCACAGCCGGTAAAGAGGTTGTAGCTCAACATAAGCATACAAGTACTCAGAACCCAACGGCGTGCCCTGCATATCATACTGTTTTTTCTGGTGGCTTGGCCGAATAGAACATTACCCTCCACATCGTCTTCGGTGTTCGTGATGTCGTGCGGACCCTCAATTTCTAGCTCCTTCTGCCACGCCACCCCGAATTCCGCGTCCAATCCTTCACCATCATCATGAACAGCTGGTCCTGGTTCCTCATCTGGTCCAAGATCAGAGGCATCACTCAATAATAATGACGATCATATCACCGGACAATTGCAATGCTGCGCAATATGTACTCCAGCCAACTGTGCTACATCTATGTTTCCTCGCCTTGCTTGGTTGACCATAGTTGGCTCGTACAGACAGAACTGCACTATGATGGCATGTCTCCTGTCTTCGCGATCGCCAAAAACATCTCCATGCTGATGCTCTGGTTGCCCTCCAAGATGATGCACGAATAGTCATCCTCGCCGTCTTGCGACCAACGCACTAGAAGGCTGGAATTAGCGCCCTCACTCAGAGAGGGTAGACGTGATATACAGTGAGCGCACACCCCAGCCCAACAATTCGACACTTTGATTAAGATACTGGCAACGTCTAGAATGACATGAAATACCAAATTGTGCTTGATCGCTTCGGCCGTCAACTGGCATCCTGCACCCGTTCTCACCCATCCAATAGTCAACGCTTTCTTCCGAATGGCATTTGTGACATTCACCACGCACTTCCAGGCATTCAGTAAACTGTCATGCTGGAGCCGATCACAACAACCAGCAAACAACACAGCCATGTACACCACGGCTCTTCGTAGACTTTCGACTGGGATCGTGATGCGTCTGCCCTGCCATCGTACCGTCACCTTGCCATGCTCCATGTTCGTCAAGTCGGTGACCGTCGTAGGTCCAGCCCAGCCCGGGCGGTCCTCCTAAGGCGACTTCCTGAAAATTCCCACGGGGCCGACGCTCGTGAGAGCCAACCGCTCTCCCACCAATGGTGTGCTTGACTTATGAGCTAGCCGTCGTCGATGATCTGCCATTGATGAATCTGCACTGCCTATGGATATCTCTCGCAGTCGACGTACATGTCGTAGCCCGTCCATACCTGACTCGTCCTGCATACGTGATTCGCCCATGATGTCTTCGATGTGCGGCAGTAGTCTCGGCGTTCGCCCGCACAGCGACTGATCTAATGCACCTTGCCCAGTCGACAACAGAGAATTCTTCGCCAACACAGCCTCGGATAATATCTCTGTAAAGATTACCTCAATGTTGTCTGCCTGCAACTGCGACTGCGCGCGATGAAACTGAAATCGAAGAGTCTCGCGATGACGCTCGGCAATCCAGAATTTCTTGTCCTTGGGCTTGGCAATCAGTTGAATATTCGATTTAGTAGCCACTACCTTCGCCATATCACTACGCGCGGCTCGCTCACCGCCCCACATCATAAAGTCTGGCAGTCCAAACTCGCGAATCCATCTTGGTCCAGTGGTTGTCAATATGGCGTCTGTCTCCATATCCGGGGCCTCTTCTGCAACAATCCAGCGTGCACACCCACAAATAAGATGAATAATTATGTATCTTCGCATCTGCGATCCCGTCTCGTCTGAAGAAAACATGAGGTCGCCCTGGACGGACATATCAAAACGCATACTTACCCTGGCGGCCGTTCGAACATGCGGTGCTCCTCCAGCCCATGCTCGGCATGCCCTGCACGCATCCACTACTTCAGCCACCAGCTTCATGACGTTGCGAGGGGTGCCCACCAGCGACAACAACCTCGTCATATGTGCAATAGTAGCATGATACCATCTGGGATGCAGTCGCCTCAGCGCCTTCTTCTTGGTCGTCACATCCGCATCGCGCAGCATGCGGATGACGTGTCAAAAATCCGAGTGGCCCCGCAGGTCCTGATCCTCATTACCATGCGGCACCACAGCTTCATGACGTTGATCTCTCGACCTGGCATCCCGTCCATGTCTTAGACGTCGAGCAACTCTTCCTTCACTATGGGGTTCTGGTGGTGGCGGAACAATGGCATCTGCGTCTCGCCCACCCCCTTCGAGTTGCTCTCCTGCGCGAGATGCTCAAGCATCGGGTCGATCGGCTTCTGCCTCGCCGTCTTCCAGTTCCACCGGGCCTGGATCATCGAATTCGCGCCAGTCAGCGGGAACTGCCACTCTACGATTAGCCTCCGCTGCTGATACTTCCTCGGGTCTTGCTCCCGAGCCTGTCGATCCCCCCTCTGCCACGCTTCCTTCGACGACTCCAGCATGATCGCGACTGGCTCTTAACGGGGGTTCACCGCCACGATCGCGTTGAACAGCTCGAGCTCCTGGTGACCACGCAGGCCCTCGTTCTCTAACACCCCATTAGCATAACCGATCAGGCTCCGCAGAATCACTTTGACCTGGATCGCCCGTGGATTTGCCCTGCAGACATGCGGGGCACTTGTAGTCCACCGCCTGTGCATGCGGAAATCTACCATCTCCAGCGCGCGAGTGCGAAGGATGTTCCGATGATCGGTGCATCTTACAACAAAGACGTACCCCATGCAGCTCATCACCCATAAGAGGGTAGTGCTTTCTCACATCCAATACACGCTGCCATCTGCGACGATGTAGTAGCCGTCGACCTCCCCAAGCGAACCTCTCAGCAAGTCGCCGGGGCCAGACCTGTGAGGCCCACGCGTCTGAACCTCTCAGCATTGTGTGATTGCTATCACATGCTCCGGGGGAATCTCCACACATAATGAGGTCGTAAACAGATGCCCAAATAGACGTCGGCTTGTTCACGTGGCCGCCATCCGCCGTGCGAAAGCCCATCTAACACATATGGAAAGTGCCCATCACCGTGCGTAGATGCCGACGAACCTTCGGCCAAGGGCCATTGAAGTACGTGTCGCTTGCTGTCGGCTGCTCACTCAGCCAGTCCACTCCATCGTCATATCGAGCTAGCGCCACCACTGCGCAAAACGTCGACAACTCCAGCGCGCACCCCAGAATCGCCTCCCACGAATCTGGAAATAGTTTGCGACTCATGTGAGACGACCTGCCATAGGGTCCACATGTTGGAATCATAATAATCACTCGCACTCTGCGAGATGCTCGGTAACGGAAAAAAGGCCTTCTGCTCACTGGCTTGCGTCAAGTCGGCGCCGGTGGCGACGTCGAAGTTCTTGCCTATATTTGTGCGCTACCTGGCGAAAATCACCGACATTCGAGCTCGGCCCCCAACGATCTCGCACACGTCAAACTCTGCATCTGCCTACTTAGACAGGAAGATACCCGCGGCTTCCAAAGCAATTAAACATCCGGGCAAATGGTGTGGCTCGCGTCTCATAATGCGGGACTTCCTGCAGTCCAGCAAACCAACGAACGTGAAAGCAATCATTTTCATGAGATCCGAACTGAACGTCGTCGTCATCTTCGCTGTCTGAGAAGCCCACAGTGAGCATGACGTCTTTGCCCGGACCGCTCCAGTCGTCACCGTAGACATCACAATGCTTCTCGAAGAACTTCGTCCTGTTCGACCTTGCAACCACTGCGTTCTCGCCTTTGTATTTCATGTCGGCCTTCTTCTGTTTCTGTCTCTCCTTCGACGCCGTAAGTGGGGATATCCCACCAGCCCTCTGGGCGTAGGTGGTCTAGAGCAGATCCTCTTCCACCCCTCCCTCTTCCCCCTTGGGGAGGGGTTTACCCCTCCCCCTACCCCCTCCCCTGGACCTGGACGGGGGGGGCCGCGGGTAGTTAGAGCGTCCAAGATGGCCCAAGACGGCTCCAAGAGCGCCTCAGAGAACCCAAGATGAGCTCCAAGATGGCTCAAGATAGCGCAAGATCGCTCACGATGGCTCCTAAGATGGTTCCAAGAAGCCCAAAGACGGCCCCAAGATAACTCCAAGTGGCCAAACAGCTCCCCAAGGAGGCCCCGAAGAGGCCAAAATCGTCCCAAAACCTAAGGAAAATCAATGATTTTTGCTTTCTCGCCTTTTCGCTTCCGATGGCCATCCGAGGCCTGGAGATGGCTCCAAGATGGCCCAAGAGGGCCCCAAGAGAGCCCCAAAAGAGCCCCAAGACGGCCCCAAGAGCGCCCAAGAGCACTCCAAGAGCGTTCCAAGAGGGGTCCAAGAGGCGATTTTAGGGGCTTCCGAGGGGGGACGCTAATTAAACCCCCCCTCTTGTTTGATCGACTCCCTCCAAGATGGCCCCAAAAGCGCCCCGAAGGCTCCCCAGAGCGCCTCAAGAGGGTCCCAAGAGGCGCCCAAGATGCCCCAAGGCGCCCAAAAAGCCCTCCAAGAGGCCCTCAAAAGACCCCCAAGAAGCTCCTTCCCCTCCTCCTCCTCCTCCTCCGATTCTTCCTCCTTCTCCGTCCTCCTCCTCCTCCTCCTCCTCCTCCTCCCCCTCCTCCCTCCTCCTCCTCCTCCGACGACGACGACGACGACGACTCCTCTTCCATCCTCCCCCTCTCGGGGTCTGTGACAGCTTCCCCCGCCCTTTGTTATTCTGCATGCTCCCCGACTTCCCTGATCACCTCAACTCCCCTGAGCATCGTTTCTGGATGGGCTGGTGGGGATACGCGAAGCGTCAACAATTCCGATCTTACTGTCATCAAGAACTGTGACATTCTGAGAAATGTTGGAATCTATCAAGTCGGCCCTGGACGCGGGAAGCATTCTATCCACCACGTTGAGCATGCCACGCATAATCTTGCGATGAATCTCCATTCTCTGATCGGTAATCCCACTTGGCTCGCCCAGAAAGAATACTCGATGTCCACGCAATGAGGAGCACCAGCTCCATGGTCACATTGGGTGCAAGTTACCTTCTTGGTGGATGTCAGATGTAGACGCAGTCTCAAAGGCTTGGACGATACTGGCGAGCAAAAGTCCCAGGCACACGCCTGATGATACGATGTGAATACACACAGCATGTTAATAATACTCTGAATAGCCGCCATCTGCCATGCACTTGAACGTCTAGGAACAAATCGCACAAATGGCATATCTCTCTTGACCGTGCGGTACGGCGTACATATGCCCATGCTTTTGCGATCTTGCGAGTACCTGAACCAGTTCTGCAATGTGGAAACTCAGCGATGATCATGAAAGTGCCCTTCAGAAACCTGTCGCGCGCCTCCAACCACAATACTTCAAGAACTATGGTTCGAGCTACCATGCGTAACTGCGGATGTCGTTCACTTAGCTGCTGCTGCTGCATCTGGGCGTCTTGACTGATCAACATCACAGACTTCCGTATGATGTCGTCCGCGCTGGCATCCCTGTCGCCGGCAGCTGGGCCCGCCGGACCCACGGGCGGCGGCGCTGCCCCCGGGCTGAGGCAGCCCGCCGTGGTTCGTCAGTCCGGGGACGCCCAGCTGACACCCTTCCTGCTTGAAAATGCCGTCAACGTGCTGGGCTTAGATGCGGGAGGTGCTGCTGAGCTGGGGCCTGCCGTTGCTCCTGTGGATGCCTTCGCCTTCTCTGTGGCCATAACGACGTTGCCGGTCTTCGCTGGCTGACCGTCTTGCTTGCGGCGACTGCCCGGCGACGCTTCGACATTGACGCCGCCGGGTCCCGGAGACAAAATCCCCCCCGTCTTGCATCTGATCAGCGCGCCATTCCGCTCCAAACTCCGAATGGCCATCAATCCAGGAAGTCTTGAGTCCTCCAAGCACGGAGCCTTGAAGACCTCACCGTGGCACACACCCTCGGCGTCGATCATGCCCGTCGCCAGCTCCGCCTCGTAGTCCGCCTGCTGCGAGCCGTTGCCAACGACGGCAACGTGACGAGGCTCGATCAGCGCTTGTTGGTGGACCGTCTTGTGATGCCCCACACGAGTGGCAGCCTGTCGACGTGCCCACTGCTCTCCATATAGTCCATCATGACCTCCAGTATCTGGCATGAGACCGACCTCATCATTGGGCAAAGCCAGGTTGCTGGAGTACACCTCGTAGTCACGCGAACAGCTGCCAGAGGGCCACCACGGCCCGAATAACGACGCGATCCTCCTCGGAGCCTCTGAAGAGGGTGCAACATTAGAACTTGAATTGGTCAGATCCGCGGTGATGCGGGGCCTTCTCGTTGGCAGCGCTGTCGGGGCGGAACTGGAATGGCATCGGCACCGTGGAATTCGCGTCGTTCTTTTGCGATAGAGGACAGGGCGTTGGCTAGATCTTCCATCATGGCTGATACTTGTGGTCGCTCATGAGCACCGTCTTCGATATTCTGACGAACTGCCGGCGCTGCCCCATGAACTGCTGCGCGGCACAATGGGCGCGCAGGGGGATCGCCCGCTGCGCCGGCCACAATATGCCCTGCACAGACTTGACAGAGATGAGCATGACCACATGGCATCAGCTTAGTCGTGACCTCACCAGACACGCTGTTCTGCGCGCTATGTAGATCAGGTGCTGGCGCATCTGCCGCTTCTGCTAAACGACGTCCTGCCTCCTCAACGTGATTGCTGGCAATGGTGATCATATGTTCGGCGCCTCCGCGTTGCGATGCTGGTGAATGGAACTCTTCTGGCGCCGCTGCCGCCGGAGGAGTAACGAATCCCGACGCGGCGGCAGCTCCTGATGATCGAGGCGCCAGCTGCTGGATCACCGACACTGGCAAGCCTGACGATTTGGGTCTCGCTGTGGATGGTGATCTCGGTAATGGCGGTCTCCAATATGGCGATGGGCTTCCTGGTGAATCGAAGAATGGAGTCGGGCTGTCGGCTGCAAAGTATGCGACGTCAGCCGCCCCGAACGTCCGCCACCGCCTGCGAAGACACTCCGCGCTGCACCTTCTGCGCAGCCGCGTACTGCGTCTGCGCCATGGATTTCGCCTCGCGCTGATATTGCCCACGCTCGTCATCGGCCTCGCCTCCGCCGCCATCGGCGAGAGCACCTGCCCCTGTAGCAACGCCGCTGCCCGAAACTATCCCCAATGAGGTAACTGATTCCGCGCTCGTGGTCACCCTGGCTTCCCCCGTCACGAAGACGCCCGGCGCCGCCGGCAACCCGGCCAGAGGTCTCTGAATGAATGGAGTAGCCGTAGGAGAAGGCGCATAGGTAGCCGCTGTGGCCGCATTCGCGCGCATAAACGTCGCTCTGCCGACGTCCTTGCCTTTTCCTTTTTCCGCCCTTGCCTCTTCCGTTTGGGCGCCGCCGCCACAAGTGTTGCGTAGATCCGCAGGTTGAGCACTTCAGAGACTGTCCATCAGCACCCACTGGATCACCTTTGCGACCTTTACCGTCGGATACGCCCATAAAGTCTGACAGATGAACACTCTCATAGGAATGTCGACGACGAAGCGGCCCGCGATGCTTTTGGGGCGCCTTGCCCACGAAAAGCTGCCACTTCTTGCGGTGCCCCTTGTACTTCTGATAGAAAAACTCGGCACGACCGTTCGCACTCCAGTTGATCATATCTGGCTCGTCTTCTTCAAGTTCGACCAACACCGCATCTGCTTCACCGTCGTCGTCTGTGGTGACGCTATCGTCCGCGTAGTACTGCCCATGATCCTGCTCGAAGTCCTGCCTGCTCTGCATCACCTGTGGCTGCAATGTCGGTATGGAAAGGGCCTGTCTGCCATCTGCCCGTCATATTCTGGTCGCTGGTCATGAACGCGTGCTCTGTCGTGTGTAGCACCGGAGGTCCCTGCGTGGCTGGATTCATCATGGTGTGACTTCCATGCCCCGCAAGATGACCAAACCTCTGGATCAACGTTACGAACTGTCGGTATTTACCATCGCCCATCGGTAGCTGACCCTGAAATGGTGTCAAGACTTGGACCCAATACTCCGCAGGAGGTCGTATCGCCATCAGCAGCATCCAAGCGGCATGATGATGTTGAACGACAATGTTGGATCGGGTTCGTGCTCGTTGGGGTACCACTTCCCATCTCGTGATTAGTGTACCGTTTTTTTCTCATGACAAGTTCTTCAGAACCCATAGTTTGCCATGCCACGAGGCCTAGTCTCTTCTTCCAGCGGCAAGAACTGGCGAGCCAACGCCTGCAAAAAAACCTGCACCACTGCGACGCTGTATTCTCGCTCCGTCGCCCAAGTCCATTTCGGCACCGTTGATCTTCGCATGCAAGGGCAATTCTCGGATCATGTACCTGGCGATGCCACCCAATGACAACTCGATATGTGGTCCCTTGCGTACTTCATCTATGTTAGTAGCATTGCACCAGGCCACCACATTTGAACAATGTGTGAAAAAAAGATATTGTTGTTCCACCTCCGGCGACCAGGGTGGCCCGTTCGTCATCGATCCTCGCATACTGATCCGCTCCCGTGGCTCTGGCACCTGTGTTCCATATGGCCATGCTGCCCTGCCGCGGCCTGCCCCGGCCGCCAGTCCACCGTCTCCTCAAGGCTGGAAACGTCCAACCGGTTGGCGATACATCGTAACCAGCAGCAAAATCAAGGAAGACATGCTGCTGCCGTCAGCGAAGCTGAGCTCGTACCCAAGTCCATAGATCAGGGAGCACTGAGCCAGGTAACGCCTGAACGGGGTAACAGACCCACCATAGGATCCAGGTGGAAAAACTGCAACGACCAGAAAAACAAATGCACTGCAATTGTCTGCAACGCAAGACAAAACTGCACTGCAATTCGTTGGCAACTAATTGCAGAAAAATTGCACACAAGCCGCACAGACGGGGCAACATGGGCCCAAACAAAAAGTTGCAGTGCAGCAGCCGAAAATGTGCAACGCAGCCGGCATGCGGCTGCATCGAACGCGAAAACCAAAGAAAACTGCACTGCAACAAAAGGGCCATTTGATGCCTCGAACCGGCCGTTTCCTGTTACCCCGTCTGCTGTTACCCCGTCTCTGGCTCCCTGAGTAGAGCCGACCCCGTGTGTGTGTGGCTCCGCTACAAGCTAGAGTCGTACTCGAACTCCTCAAACTCGTAAACTCGCGCCAGTGCTCTCCTTGGCCACGCCAGCACAAGGCAAAAAAACAAGAGATCTTGATATCGAGAGAGAAGAAGAATCTGTTATGTTACTCTCTGTGATGCACTCAATTGGATAAACAGGGAACCGCGCGGTTTGAGCCCAATGGGCTTCGCAAAAAAATATGCCTCGGGCTCTCGGGATCCCGCGGGCTCTGCCAGAGGCCTACGCACGTAACCTCTACCTTCCGTGAGCTCGACACGACAACTGATCTATCAGGTCCCTCCTCCCCGTCCTCCTCCTCCTCCAACTCCTGGTCCTCCTCCTCTTCCTCCTCTTCCTCCTCTTCCTCACCCTCCTCCGCCTCCGCCTCCGCCTCCTCCTCCTCCTCCTCCTCCTCCTCCTCCTCCTCCTCCCTCCTCCTCCTCCTCCTCCTCCTCCTCCTCCTCCTCCTCCTCCTCCCCCCCCTCCTCCTCCTCCTCCTCCTCATCCTCCGCCTCCTCCTCCTCCTCCGCCTCCTCCTCCTCCTCCTCTTCCTCCTTCTCCCTTTACTCCTCTTCTGGGACGCGCCGGCCGAGGCCACGCGACGTTGCCACGAGGAAGGCGAGGCGTGCGAGCGCCGAGCGCCGCAGGCTGGCCGCGCGAGTCGGCCTTGAGCTCCTCGGCGCGGCCCGTCTTGGAGGCGTCGTGGTCCGAGGCGGTTTTCATGCACTCGGCCTGCAGGCGGAGGAGGAGGAGGAGGAGGACGACGAGAGGGGCGAGGAGGAGGAGGACGAGAGGGACGAGGAGGAGGAGAAGGAGGACGAGGAGGAGGAGGAGGAGGGGGAAGAGGGGAGGAAAAGGAAGAAGTGGAGGAGGAGGAGGAGGAGGAGGAAGACGGGGAGGAGGACGAGGAGGAGGAGGAGGAGGAGGAGGAGGAGGAGGAGGAGGAGGAGGCAGCTGCAGGGCGCGCGGCTCCGGCCCGGCGCTCTGCAACCATGCCTTGATCAGCCAGCACGCAAGTGAGCGTTTTTTTGTTTTGCGTGTCGCCATTGGGCAAAAAGGAAAGGGGAGAGGGAGGTCTGGCTCCAGAACCTCTGCCTGATGCGACTGTTTGCAGAGGTGCGTTCCATGGGGGGGTAGGGACTCCACCTGCTTGGAACAGGCGCCCCATACAGCCAAGATATACTCCATGCGGAGGGGGGGAGGGGGGGAGAGGGCCCGCGCCGATCGACAAAACAATGCATAAAAGACAATCACTAAGCAGAAGTCTTTCTCCAAGTCACCCCAGAAGGCTGGCAGAGGGGACGCTGACAGAAGCGGGGGGGGGGCGTTGCGTGCTGTAGTGCAACCGTCAGGCTCAACGCTGGCTTGTGTGCGGCAGCAGCGACAGCGGGAACGGACAGCAGTGCCGAAGCCTCTACATTCAGAAGCAACACGGTGAGCCACGAGGAAGAGAGAAATAGCGGTACGACAGGAACAGGCCGAAAGGCCCAGAGATAACAACGCGAGTGGCAGAGAAAGAAAGGTGAGGCGGCAAAACAAGGGGACAACGCACCAAAGATGGCACCTTAGTGCAGAAGCAATTTGCTCTGCTACGCCCCCACCAACACCAACTTGAATGACGCGCCTGTTAGCATTAGGCCGGGCATGTCCCTGCAGACAGAGTTTGATGGATTTGTGACATAAAACACAAGAACAAACGATTCAACAATGACCCAAGACGCTCCTGGAAGCCCCTGGGGCCGCCAAGAGGCCCCCAAGACGCCCCAAACGGCCTCCAAGAGGCTCCCAAGAGGCCCGAAGAGGCTCCCCCAAGGCACCCAAGACGCTCCTAGAAGCCCCTGGGGCCGCCAAGAGGCCCCCAAGACGCCCCAAAAGGGGACGAGGTGCCCGAACGCCTCACGCCACGAGGAGCCCGAACGACTCACACCAGGACGAGGGGCCCGAACGACTCACACCACGAAGAGCCCGAACGACTCACACCAGAAGGAGGGCCCGAACGACTCACACCAGGACGAGGCGCCCGAACGACTCACACCACGAGGAGCCCGAACGACTCACACCACGACGAGGGCCCCGAACGACTCACACCACGAGGAGCCCGAACGAGTCACACCAGGAGGAGGGGCCCGAACGACTCACACCAGGACGAGGGGCCCGAACAACTCACACCACGAGAAGCCCGAACGACTCACACCAGGACGAAGAGCCCGAACGACTCACACCACGAAGAGCCCGAACGACTCACACCAGGAAGAAGGGCCCGAACGACTCACACCAGGACGAGAAACCCCAAACGACTCAAACCACGAGGAGCGCTTTCTCTCCCTCCTCCTCCGCCTCGTCCTTCTCCCGCTCCCCCCACAAGGAGGATGTACAAGGAGGCGGGAGGAAGGAGTAACAGGGGAGATATGCGGGGCCAAGCGGACACACGCCTGAAAAACACGACTGTCGGCATGCTTCGCAAGAGTTGCTGTTGTGAGATGGGCTGGTGGGGATACGCGAAGCGTAAAGAATTTAATGGATTTGTGACATAAAACACAAGAACAAACGATTCAACAATGACCAAGCAAGAATTGAAACACACTCCACCTATCAATTTGACTATGTTTGAGTCATTTCTCATGTAGTGGGACATGCCCGACTGAATGTTAGCATCATGCCAATGGAGTGCTTCCCGCAGTCGCCTGGATTTTCTCAGGGGTCGGCCACTTGACCAGAGGAACTCGCTTGAGGTTCTGTTCCCTCGTAGCATTGCCAGGATGATTCCAAGGAAGGCTTCTGGTTACCAAGCTCGAGCGAACTTCGAGGTGGTGGTTATGGTGGTGTAACGATCTCGGCCCATATGTCTGAGTGACCACACAGCAGCATTCGCACACCAGCATCCGCGAACTTCAAAGAGGAGGAGGAGGAGAAGGAGGAGGGCATCTGGTAGGAAAGTGGGATGAGAGGTGGTTGGGCCCTGGACATGGACTTGGATCGATTTGTGCTGCCCTTCCTTGCGCTGGAGGCGTCTCCAGCGATCCCGCACGACCTGCCCGAGATGTAGCAGGCAGGCGGCGCCCACCTTGCTCAGGCTGCTTGATCGGCGCGGGCTTCCTCTCCGCATTTGCCCTTGCCTCTGCCTGCCCATTCCCTTTCTTGGGACGCACAGAGACATGCGAATACTATCGAAGGCGCGCGTCCGACCCGATCGTATAGTATACCCATATTGTAGTATATCGTTTTCCGAGCAGCACGGCCAGAAAGCGCCCGCCACGACGCATATACTACGAGATGTCTCGGTGCGCGCGTCGCCCCTGGGAGGGGCGACGCACTTATCATACAAGCATGTTGGGGTGACGCCGATTCCTCCCCTCTCGGCGGCTCAAGCCATGTTGGGCCAAGCTGGGGGTCGGCCTCAGTGACCTTAAGACCGGGTCCTCCGAAGCCCCACTCTGCGGGGGCGGCCAAGAGGGGGGGGGCGTCCAAGAGGGGGGGGGGGGGGCGCAAATCATGGCTGGCGACATGTGCGCGGCCCACAGGGGGGACCAGGGACGTCATGAAATAAGACGAGGCGCCATGAAATCTGGGGACATATCATGGCCCACGCCATGGTATCCACCCCCCCCTTGTCATCACCCCCCTCTTTGCCGCCCCCGAACTCTGGAGGTCCAAAAGATCAGGTGCCCGGGGCTCCTCGGGCGCCCTCCGCGCGCGGCCGCGCTGGCTCCGCGCGGGCCGCCCGGCGGCGGAGCGGCGGCGGCAGCGTTGCCCACCGGCGCCGAGGCGCGCGAGATTGGCGCTGCGAGGGCCCGGCGCTGTGCGCCACCGGCTCACGCCAGCCGCGTGGCGCCAGCGTTCGCCGCGCTGCTCGGGGCGCTGCGCCTCCCGGTGGCGGTCACCCTGCGGCGCGGCGCGGGGCTGGTGCACCACCCGCCGGCCTGGGCGCGGGCCCCGCAGCGGCGGGCCCCGCGGCGACGGTAAGGGAACGGAGGCGGAAGAGGAGGTCGCGCGGTACTTCGAGCACGAAGGCTACTCCAGATTTCGTAATAAAGGGAGGGGGGTCTCATTTCGGGGGGGGCTCTTCCAGATAACCTGGAAGAGACCCCCCCCGAAATGAGACCCCCCTCCCTTTTATTACGAAATCTGGAGTACCGCGCGGCCGCGCACAACGCATACTGTGGCGACGGCGGCGGAGAGGGCGCACGAGGAAAGCTGGACGTGGAGGCCGGGAGCTGGGCTCCCGGCTCCTTGGGTCGGCGGGCGTCTTCGAGGGACTGACTTGGTGGGCACTCGCGAGGGCGAACACCGCCTTCGCGAAGCAGAATGCGGCGAGAGTCCTCTGCGAGAGACAGAAGAGGGTTGCCTGCAGCCGTAGAAGAAGAACAAAACACGCAAACATCAACTCTTGGCGCTCCGCGCGGATTTCGTGGATTCGCGCTGAACCCTCCTCCCTGGCGCGCGGAGCGCGCCAGGGGCGGCGCTGGAGGCGCCGCAGGGGAGCCCAGGCTCAAGGCTGTGTTTCTCGATGGCGAGCTGCAAGTTCGGTAGCTGTGATGACATTGCGGCAGCACCGTCCGCTGACGCTTCAGGCGGGTCGCCCCCAGAGCATGGCCAAGAGAAGGTGGGGGAGCGGAAAGGACCTCATTTGTCTCACTCTCTCGTTCCATCTGGGGGGATCAAGAAAGGAAGGGGGTTTACCAAAAGGTATCGATACTGGTATTTCCTGCACCTCTCCGAAGGTGCGGTCTGCCCTGGGTTTCCAGGCGTATCCAGCCGTGACGACGAGAGAAAGGTAGCAGTATCGGTATATGTTCCTGCTCTGATCGGGGGGGCAGGAGGCAGCAGTGAGGAGTGAGGATGAGTGAAGAGGAGGAGGAGGAGAAGGAGAAGGAGGAGGAGGAGGAGGAGGAGGAGGAAGAGGAGAGCGAAGAGGACGACAGGGAGGAGGGGATGGTAGGAGGAGGAAGAGGAGGAGGAGGAGGAGGAGGAGGAGGACGACGACGAGGAGGAGGAGGATGAGGAGGAGGAGGAGGAGGAGCAGGAGGAGAAGGAGAAGGAGGGAGAGGGGGAGAGGGAGAAGGAGAGGGGAGGCGAAGCGGAGGAGGGGGGGGGAGTGGACGGGGGACAGCACAACGAGCCAACGCGCACACTCGGCCAGGGGGAGGGCCAGAAGCCCACCCGCCGGGCGATGCCGGGGAGCGCCATGAGGGCAGAGCCCACCCCGGGGGATCCCAGAAGGCGAAGGGCCCTGGGTCGCGGCAGGCATGTGGAGAAGGAAACGCACCACCACCACCACCACCACAACCCTTTGTGGGCCCTTGAAACGGCAGGGCCGTTGTTTTACCGTTTCCGAAAAAAATCCCTTGAAAATGGAGACGGCAAAAGAACGGCGACCGGAAACGGCAAAAAAACGGCTCCAGGATTGGAACCGGAGCCGGAACCGGTCAACAAACGGCGACGGAACCGGTAAAAAAACGGCGTCGGAACCGGCAACCAAACGGCAAAACGGAACCGGTAAAAAAACGGCCCTGTCGTTTCCAGGGCCCACGAAGCCACAACCACCACCACCACCACCACCACCCGGAGGATGGAGGCAGAGGGCGGCCAGGGAGGGTGGTGGTGTCGATCGCGTCGGGCGCTCTCGCGGGGCCTCCTACACACACGCGTTCCGCACACCAGCTCGTCCTGAATCCACCCAGGTGGTGGTGGTGGTGCGCTTCCTGCTCCAAAGCATGGGGATGGGGAGGGGCGAAGAGGCTAGCTTGGAGCATTGGCAAGCCGAGGAGGCGGACATCAAAAAGTAGATACAACAACCCCATGGAAAACGCGTGAATTGTGCTTCCTGGGCCCCACGCGGGGGCCGTATACGGACACTCCTGGAGCGTCCGGGAAGCGTTTTGTGCAGTGTGGAATCCTTCGTGGAGCGCTCTGGCAGCGTGGGGGACTATGAGGGGCAACGATAGGGGGGGATGGGCATAGGGGGGGACGCATCGACCTGGAATCGGCCATACATCGTCGATAGATCGGCGATAGGACACCGATAGTGAATCCGCACCTTTTTGGGCGGGGTGGGGCTATTGGACCCCTATCAGAGATCAATGGGCGATTGGGGGTCGATGGATGGGCATAGGGGGGGACGCATCGACCTGGAATCGGCCATACATCGTCGATAGATCGGCGATAGGACACCGATAGTGAATCCGCACCTTTTTGGGCGGGGTGGGGCTATTGGACCCCTATCAGAGATCAATGGGCGATTGGGGGTCGATGCATCCCCCCCTATTCCTATCCCCCCCTATCGTTGCCCCTGAGACCAGATGGTGACAACCACGACCGGGTGGGGGAGATCTTCCGGTGACTCGGAAGCGACTCGGAGCTCTGGGTCTCTGGTCCCCCCCACGCGTTGTCGCCGCCCCAGCCTGGGGCCCCAGGCCTCGTAGAGGGGTATATGTATGTGTATAGATTTATACGTATGTACAAGATGACTGGGCATATCGGTGGCCGTTCTTCCTGCCCCGAAGAACGAAGGAGGAGGCGCCCGCCCGTCTTCTCTGATTCACTGTTCGCCTTCTGAATCGGTATCCCTTCCTCTGCATTTATAAATCTCTCTCTCTCTCTCTTTATCTCTCTCTCTCTCTTTACTGTGTTATCTTTCTGTGTAAATATACACATGCTTGCTGTTATGCATTACTGTTTGTTGTGTTTGTTTCTCTCTTCTCTCTCCCCCCGTCCATCACTGGAGAACGCTAACATGGTTTCCTTTTCCCTTCACGTATGAGAAAGGATCACCCGATTTGCATTGTGGGGGTTGCACATATTATGCCAGTGTGTGGCGGAGGGGGCTTCTGGTCCTGGGGGAAAGATCCAAGGACCAAAAAAAACTACCCCTGAATCAACTGATCATTGTTTTTTTCCGCGGTCCCAGGGAGCGCGGGGGGAAAGTGAGAAAGGGCGGGCCTTTTCAGAAGGCTCGTCAGTCCCCCAGCCTTCTAAAAAGTTCTCTACGCCTCCCCCGAAGACACAGAACACCTCTCGGAATGCGCGAGGGTTTCTGAGAAGCCCCGCCGCCTTCTGAAAAGCCCTTCTCCTTCTCACTTCCCCCCCTTGCTCGCCGCCGAAAAACAAGGGCCTGTGGATACAGAGGGGCCGCTTTATGTGGTTCCCGCGAGCCTTTCCTCCAGGGCCCAGACCCCCTGTGCGGGGAGGCAGCGCCACGAGCCGTCGGCATTCGAAGGTTTTGTTTTTTCCACTCGTGCTTCGTTACGAAGAAGCTCCGATTCGGGATTCTATACTCAAACTCCTTACTCGGGATTCCCTGCGGGGGAATCCTGGCGAACGAGGCGGGCGCTACTGAGGAATACTTACTCAGGATTCCCTGTCCCCGATTCGCTGCGGAATCCTTATCGAGGGTCCCGTGCGAAAGATTGCTGAGTATGGACTCCTCACGAAAAGGCTTATATTTCGGATCCTTCCTTCGAGCATTCTTAACAGGGAGTTCCCCCGACACGGTTCCTTACGCAAGACTCCAGATTAAGAACCCCAGTGCTAAGGATTCCGGAAGAAGGATTCCTCACAGAGGACTCCTTACCCCGGTTCCATTATTTCAGTTTCCCTACTGATGATTCCGAAGTAGGGAGTCCTTACTAAGGCTTCCTAGGTCTGGGTTCACGATCAAGGAATCCTTAGGACGGGCTCCCTACTAATGGAGTCTTGCACAGCGTTTCCTACTGAGGACCCTCTCGAAAACATGTCTGACTGAGGATTCCTTACTAAGGATGCCTCACGAAGATTTCCTTACAAAATAATGACTGACGGTTGCTTGCGAAGGATTTCCCACCTAAGATTCCTCAGCAAGAACTCCATGTTAAGGGCACCTTTCCTAAGGAATTCTCACTAAGGAGCGCTGCTGAGAAGTCAGGAATAATGGTTTTCGAGTCAGGATTCGTGACGAAGGGATCCTTACCCAGGATTCCTTAACAAGGGATCCTGAATCAGGAGAACTTACACTACCTTCATGACTACAGATACCTTACTCAGGATCCCCTAGTATTTTTATCAAAAACCACATTGCTAAAGGGCTATGCTTCCATATATGCCTTATGTAAGACTCATTGCTAAGGAGATAGGTTTTGACATATAGTCCTTACCAAGGTTTCCTTAGCCAAGGTCCAATATCCAGGATTCCTTAGTAAAAGTTCCCTGGTAAGGGAACCGAGCTCGAGATTCCCTGGTAAAGACTCCTTCGGCAAGAGTCCGTACCGAAGATTCCTTACCGGAAATTCCTTACCAAGGGTTCCTTAATGAGAACCCCTGTTGAAAAATACCCCTACAAAAGGGTTTTCCACTCAGGATTCCTCACCCAGGCCTCTTTTCTCAAAAGTCCTGCGGAGGAGTCCGTAATAACGAGGCGCTACTAAGGAACACGCACCCGGGACATCCGAACCTTTACCTGTTATTGCAAATCCCGTATCAACGATCCCCGAAAAAAGATGCCTGAATACGGGTTCTTCACGGAAGGCTCATATTACAAATCCGTGGTTAATGCGTACTACGATTCCTTAGTAAGCATCCCTTGCTAACGGTTCCTTCGCCAGGATTTACACTCAAGGATTCATCAGGAAGGTTTCCCTCATAAAGACGCCGCACTCAGGGTTTGCTGCCAGGGACACCCCCAGTCAGGATTCCAACTGAATCCTGACTTAGGGTTCCTTGCTCAGGGTCCCTTGCTCGGGAATCCTTACTGAGATTTCATGTCTGAGGGTTCCTTACGAAGGAGTTCCCAGTCAGGGTTCCTTACCAAGAGCTCATTACGAAGAACTCTCTTCCAAGGAGTCCATACTGAGGAGGCGCTACTAAGAACCATTACAAAGGGTTCCCTGTATGAGATTCGTGATAAAAGGATTCCGTACTCAGGATACCTAACTAAATATCGTTGAATCCGCATACCTCACGAATGATGCCCCGAGTAAGGACACCCTGACAAGGTTTCCTTTTCTGGGGTCCAATCACTTCATATTCCTTACTAAGAATTCCTTAACAAGGACTACTTACTCGGATGTACGATCAAAGCATCCCCAGTGAGGACACCTTACTAAGATGTCCCAGCTGAGAAGTCCTTGATCATGGTTCCTGACTAGAGATTCAGAAGGGTTCCCTACAAACTAACTAGTGCTCACGATTAGGTTAGCAAGAAAAGCATGGGCAACGATATGCCCGTGAGCCGAGTCAATGTCGCACAACTTAGATATCCCATCCTAGATTGCACAACATAGCGTGCAGAACATAGATCGCAGCACACATGTTGCACCACATAGATTACATCGCAGATCTTGCAGCGCATAGATTGCACCAAAAGTATTGTCTCACATAGGTTTGGAAAACATAGCGGGCAAAAAGCGCACTGTTTGGGGTCCAAGCAGGCTGACAATTGCAATCCAGCATGCAAGGGATCGGAATCAACTCGTAGAGGCCGCACGAGACGAACAGTCGGCAACAGTGGTGAAACGAAACCGTCCAGTGGAAAAACGTGGGGCAGAAACAGCCGGCTGCATGACGGCACAGACAAAACGCGTCATGTTCTGGATAACTCGATGGCACAAGCCAGCAGCTGTCCACTAGCAGGCCATACTACCAACGCCACGGTTCCACGTGTCTCAGCTTGAAGCAGACCCCTTCAAGAGACAAAACTCGGAGGGCGTGAGGAAGTTCAAAATCGCATGACGCCCTCCGATTGGCCAGGACCTCTCCGGATGCGTGAAGGCACCCGTTCAGATAAACGCAGAATTTCTCAAGAGGAATTCCTAACCAGTTCCAAAACACTCCCCAGACCCCACTGACCACAAATGAACATGTGGCAACGCGAGGTCGAAAGCATTGCTCCGAATCCCCAGACATGCTGGAAGGATGGCCGTCGTAATAAGAAAGCAACTATCAAAAACAAATCTGGCTGGAGTGCAGCGATATCCTGGTCTGCATCACGAAATAGGTTAGTGCTGACGAGAGAGCACGTCCAAACACCGCTGCGAGAATACAACTGCAGACCAGGAATGCGGCGAATACTACCCCTCCCTTTTTGCTGCGATACCCGACTTGCGGCCTGCTTTCCAGCCCAGACTGAGGCGGCCCGCTGCTGGCAGGCCGACGTGAAGCACGGCTACATCCTCACAACTCCCTGAAACTGCTTCGAGACAGCAAGCACCAAGGCGATCCCCAACGATTGGACAACACGTCGAAAGCATGCTTCCGGTGGAGAACTATCGCACCAAAAGTTAGACCAACAAGAACCATGGACGCCCGAAAAGGTTATGGAAAAAATGGGCACGATGCCCAACAGCGAATGTTGTGCAAAACCGACAGCGGCCGCTGTTGGGCAGGCGGCCCTCTGTCTCAGATGGACAACGTCCGCGGGACGCCGACACAGTGATGAGCAGGACATGCCGTCGGTCTTCGTACCAACTCTTTCCGTACCGATTTCGAGCGTCCCAAAAGCACGGAGAACATGCACATGCGAGACGCCGGCCGAGTGCCGCGTGCGTCCCCGCCTTGACACGAGCAGCAAACACCCTCAGAACCTACGGCCAGGCAGAGCCGGCCAGCGCCCGACGCTCCTGGCACGCGGTGCGCCAGATCGGGGTGGTTGCCCGACAGCTGCAGGTCCACGCGCTCGCGAATGGGAGGAAGTCCATGAGGCAAGCAGCGCAACGCGTTGTTTCGCAAGTCCACCACCTCCAGCTGGCCCAGCAGGGCGAGGCTTGCAGGAACTGCAGTCAGCCTGTTGCCCTCGGCCTTGAGAATGCGGAGGCGGTAAAGTTCACCGAAGCATGCGGGTAGTACACTAAGAAAATTGTGTGACACAAGCAGCGTCTCCAAGGCGGAGAGTTTACCAAAGCTGTCTGGCAGCTCGGTGAGGCGATTCCCCTGGAGATCTAGAATTGCCAACATGCCGAGATCACAAAACCTGCGCGGGAGAGCCGTCAGCAAATTACCATGGGCAATCAAGGATCGGAGGGAAACCAGCTGACCAAGGCTTTCTGGCAACGACTGCAAACGGTTGTCTTGAACTTCCAACTCTGCCAACAAAGGAAAATTGCCAAAACCTTCAGGAAGACGTGCAATGTGATTTCCCTGCACATCCAAGCTCCGCAACGCCCTCAACTTGCAGAACGACTCTGGCAAATCCGTTAGCTCGTTGGTTGGCCCACCCAAAAGATCGTCGCCTTGTTTGCGATTGCCTCGAATATCCAGCACGTGCAACGCACTCAAGCGTCCAAAGCTCATTGGCAACGACGTCAGCCGGTTGTGACGTAAATCTAAATGGCGCAAGGGTTCAAGCTCTCCAAAGCTCTGTGGCAATGATGTAAACCTATTGTCCCTAAGATCAAGGTGCTCAAGCGAAGCGAGCTTCACAAAACTGTCTGGCAACCACGTCAATGAATTCTGGTGGAGGTCCAAGACCCGCAACGACTGGAGCTGCCCAAAACGATACGGCAACGCCTTCAGATCATCGTACCTCAAGTCCGTTGACTCCCAAGACCGCAGATCTGCAAAATCCATCACTCCACAAGTGATTGCGAGGCGCTCCTCCAATGGATCCGGCGATAGGCAAACCGTTACAACGGCGTGGGACCAGCCGTGAATCCTCTGGAGGTCCAGCAGCACGTCCCCACCCGAATCGATCAACTTCACATAATCTGGCGACCACCCAACGAGACGTGCGATCTGTCCACGAGCATCCGAAACATGATCCAAATCCTGAAAGTTCACATCCAACAACTCACCACTCAAAAGCCGAAACTCAATCATGGCGCAGCGGAAATGAGGAAGGTATTGATCCCGTAACCTTGAGCCGAAAGTGCAGTGGGTCTGAACGAGGAACTCGACCCCCACTAGTGCCAGGGTACGCTTCTGGGTCGCGAACGCAGCAGGGGCGCCGTCGTGAGCACGACCACTGATAGCGGAAAGGAGCACGAATGTGGTAGCAGCTGGGGCGAGAGCAAGGTCTGGTGTGCAAGCTGACAAATTCATGCCACTGTCGCTCAATACTCCGCTGCCTCCCTCCCGTCCTCCCGCCCCCTGCATCCCCCCATCCGTTCTTCCCTACTCCTCATTCCTCCTCTTCCTGCTCCTGGTCCTCCCTCCTCCCTCCCTGCCTCCCTCCCTCCCTTCCTCCTCCGCGCCCCTCCCCGTACTCCATCATTCTTCCCCGCCGTCGTTCCTCCATCCCGCCCCCACCCCCCCCAGCCACGCCCCCGACAGCGGCGATGGCGGCGACCACGGCGCCGGCAACCACCACCACCGCGTCACCGACGAGGGCCGTCGAGGGCTGCCAACAGTTGGCGACGCGCAGAGGTGAGCAGGGGGAGGGGGGAAGGCTTCTAAGAAGGAGGCTGCTTCTGAGAAACCTCGCCCCCGCCCCGATACCCCCCTCTGCGCGTGGCCGAGTTGATGGGCCTGTTTTCCGCCACCACCACCATGAGTTGGAGGGGGATGGAATCCTCCCCCTCCTCCTCCTCCTCCTCCTCCTCCTCCTTCTCCTCCTTCCCCCCTCCATCTGTTGGTGGTGGTGGTAGAAAAAACAAAGCCCATCACGAGAGGGGCCGCCGAAGGGCCGCCAGAGGGGGGCGGCCGGCGGGGCTCCTGGGTGCTCTCGAGCGCGGCGGTCGTCTCCTGCGGGCGAGCGGCCGAGCGGCCCCGCAGGGGGGGGGAGGGGCAAGCAGGGCGGCAGGGGCGGCAGGAGCTTCGTGGGCCCCGGAAACGGCAGGGCCGTTTTTGCACCGCTTCCAAAGAAAATGTCCCTTGAAAATGGAAACTCCAAAAAAAAAACTGCCCTCGGAAACGGCAAGAAAAACGGCTCCAAGATTGGAACGGGAGCCGGAACCGATCAAAAAACGGTGACGGAACCGGTAAAAAAAGGCGTCGGACCCGACAACAAAACGGCAAAACGGAAGCGGCAAGGAAAACGGCCCTGTCGTTTCCAGGGCCCACTAAGGGCAGGAGTGAGTATCGTTGAGCCGATTCCCATCCCCAGCGGCGTGGCCTGGGCCCCGCCGGCCGATTTACCCCCCTGGATGGGGATGCAGGTCGTTCCCTGCGGGTTTCGAAGGGCGTATCCCCGACTGGGGCGGTAATCTGGAAGTTTTGGGGTGGTGATTTGAGGAGGGTCTCGAAGGGGATGGGGATGGGGATGGGGATGGGGATTTCGGGAGAGGCCACGAGGGGGGTGTCCAAGAAGGGGGGGTGCAAATCATGACCGGCGGCATGTGCGCGGCCCAGCGGGGGGGCCTGGGACGTAATGAAATAAGAAGGGGCGCCATGAAATCTGAGGAAAAATCATGGCCCGCGCCATGAAATCCACCCCCCCCGAGTCATCACCCCCCTCTTTTCCGCTCCCGAGGATTGGTTAAACGATACTGAAGGAGAGCCGGGAGGGTGCCGCGTGTCACGCGGTGCAGGAGCTGGTCGTGGCTGGCCCCGCGCAGAAGCCTCCTCCTCCTCCTCCTCCTCCTCCTCCTCCTCCTCGTCCCCCCTCGCATGTCCTCGGAAAGAGGGGGAGGTGTCCTCGAGAAGTGCGACGGTCTTGGCGAGCTCGCCGGTGGCAGTGGCCTGGGCCGAGGGGGCACGTAAGGATCACGACGAAGCGGTAGCGTAGGGGGAGGGGAGGTACGAAGATCCAACACGACACATGGAGCGATGTGCGAGAAATGATGGGCCTGTTTTCCACCACCACCACCAGTTGGAAGGGGATGGGGTCCTGCTCCTCCTCCTCCTACTCCTCCTCCTCTTCGTCCTCCTCCCCCTCCTCGTCCTCCACCTCCTTCCACCCTCCAACTTATTGTGGTGGTGGTGGTGGGCGCGCAGGGAAGACCGGCGAGCAGTTGTCCATGATTCTGCGAAGCTCGGTCGCACTGTCGAGCATGTGCTACACGAGGAGGCCAACGACCGCACGACATGCCACAGCTGATGAGTTTGACAGCCTGGGCCGTGAGGGCATACATCGCCACTCGCTATCATCACGAGAGCGGCACAACGTGCCGATGAAGATGGCAGCGCGATCGCGACCATGGCGGCGACGATGGCCGAGAAAGCGAAGCGGAATCAAACGACGACGAAGGTAGCTGTGACTGGAAGTGGTGCAGCAGCGACCGCGACTGGCGTGGTGAAAATAGTTCCAATTGACTCCCGCATCACATTTATAATACGGCGCCTGTGTAGTGAGGACGATAGCTTCGCCGACCGTGAAATCCCAACGATATGAACATCGCGCGAGCTGCATTCTCCGACTCCGGACCCCCCGCCCAAGAGCTACAGGTCTGCCATTAGAGAACAACTGGTTGTGGACTGAAAGGCGTGCTGTGGGAGGGGAGGGAATGGGACGTCAGCGGAGGCCGCACAGCTGGGTTGTACCGAGCAGAGAAACACGCACCAGGAGCACGACGACGCCGACGACGGCGACGGAGACGAGGCGCCGCATGAGGAGCAACCTTAGCGGGGATCAGCTCCGGGGGGGAGCATTGCTTGGAAGCGGTGATCCATCGCCGAATAATCGGCGAGTGGTCCCAGATAGCGAGCCCGCATGTTCCTGGGCAGGCATAACTATGAAAGGGCCCCTACCGATAATAAAGGGGCGACTGGGGATCGATGCGTCCCCCCTGCGGAGGCTACCCCCCCTACGTTGACCCTGCACTCCCGTTTCGCGCTTGCGTTCACAACGTTGACCCCCGGAAATCTGAACCCCGTCCCCACGACCAATAACTAGCTTGCCGCCCTGCGGTTGATCGGGAGTTTCTGCATATAGAAAAGAAGGGGCGTGTGCTTTTGGGCGAAAATGGGATGATCGGGAGGCGTTGGCATCCTGCCCCTCCCGCTCTCATGCTGGAGCCCTCCACCTTCTCCTCCACATCATCAAAAACATTTCCTGAGGTCACTGGAGGTCGTTCCTCCTCCGCCTCCTCCGCCTCCAACTCTCATCCTCCTTATCCTCCTGATCATCATCCTCCTGAAAGAGTGGAACTTTCGCGGGGTAGCCGATAAGCACGTGTGTACCACGCTGGCAAGAATCCCGATGCGTTCCTATTCGGAAAGAGCGAATGCCACCTATGTGGCGAAGTCAAGGTGCGAACTGCGCCGCTAAAAGCCACTTGGCGCCGCAATTCATCTGCCGCAACATAATGGCAAATCTTGTTCCACATGATGTCCGAGATGTCGTCCCAAATTCATCCGCTGCGCTTCCGCATCCGCTCTTCAATGATAAACACTTCAAAAAATGAGCATGTGATGATAAATTGAGGGGTGCACAAACCCTACCCGGGGATGCAAGTGCGTGGTCTGTAAACCTCCTGGGACCCCCCCAACCCTAGAACCGCCAGGACGCGGTACATCAGGCAGGGTTTGCCCTGTCAGCCCACGGGAATTTCAGCGCACAGCGCCTCGTAAACCAGGGCAGGGGCGTGTTTTGTTTGTTTAAATGCCCTCGAATGAAAAAAGTCAGAGGGAACCCCCCTTGGCCCCTTGGGAAACGTTGCCGGTCCTTTTGCCTTAATTTCCTACTCCTTCGCAACGCCCCCCGCAACCGCACAATCCTTGCGTGAAGCAAAAATTCGAGCATATCAACAAAACCTCCAGTGGACATCCCCTTTTCTGCGAACAGCGTTTGCAACGCGCACCCAGTGAGTCCTTCGCATGTCGCTGTAGAACTGAAGACTCCAAGAAGCGCTGCGATCTCTGGGTCCTCATTGAAGAGCATGGTATTTCGATGTTCGTCATCGGCACCAGTCGGTGGCCTGTGAACCTCGGGGCCTCCGTTTTCCCAGACCTCCTTCGCTTCCCTGCGAACGAACGAGTCGGTCTCCTGGGGCAACATTTCGGGGCAATGGGGTTGGCCAACATATTTCCAGACATCCTTCTCGTCCG
The DNA here is from genome assembly GCA_963575745.1 of Prorocentrum cordatum. Lineage (NCBI taxonomy): Eukaryota > Dinophyceae > Prorocentrales > Prorocentraceae > Prorocentrum > Prorocentrum cordatum. The sequence continues at coordinate 539,201 of CAUYUJ010015438.1, forward strand.
TCTCACCGCGGGAATCCGTGGGCTTTCGAGGTCCATCATCGGCAGCAGCCAATGGCCTCCGAGCCTCGGGGCCTCCATCTTCCCTCTTTGTCGCTTGCTTTCGTCTGCGCCGCGGCCACGAGGCTCTCTCTGCGCGTCTGGCGCTGCAGTGTTTCGATTCGGCGCCCCCCGAGGCGTCTCGGGCCCAGCCCTGCCTCCAGTTTTGTTCGGCGGCGAACAAACGAATGCGAAACAGGGCCAATCGGATCCCAGTGGCGCAACTGATCTTCGATCTCCTGCGACAGCGTTTCCAATGTAGAAAGTCCGCAAGTCGTTGGGACGGGCTGCACCTGGGCCCGCGCGGGCGCAGGTGCTGAGGGGCAGCCGAGGCCGCTCTGCAAACTCCCCTGGCAGCTCTTACAACTGGGCCCCACAAGACGCCGGGGGAGGGGGGAGTCGAGCGAGCTTTACAAACTCCCCCGCTGCCGTATGCCCTCCCCTTTTGGTGTACCTTGCTGCAGTCCGCCTCGATGTCCGTTCCCTGGGTTTGAGCAAGAATCTGTTCACACATTGCAATCCTGGCATGCTGGCATTTCCGCGCGTGGGTGCGGCGGGTCCGTTCTCTGCGTGTTTGGCTCGTCGTTTTTTTCCCCGGTCGCACTCCAATCTCCCCAAAATCGAAAAGATGCGGCACAAGGGAAATACATCACTGGTTCACGACCCAGCCACTCTGGGAAAGGTCGCAAAGAGGTACGGTATCGGAAGGGCTGCAGAGATTGTTAAGTTGTTTGTCTCCTTCTCCTCCCTTGGCCTCGGCAGAGCAACCTGTGTGGCTGTCAGAGTCCGTAAGTCATGTGAGGGAGGTTCAATGAAAATCCTCCCTCCGTCGGGGCTCCAAAAGCCTGAGCTTCCCACGCCGACTAAGACGAGGAGGAGGAGGAGGAGGGGGACGGGGAGCGGGAAGGGGGAGGGGGGACGGAGGGGGATGTGGAGGCAGGGGGGAAGGTTGGGCTCGTCCTGCTGGGGGGGAAATAGAAGATAAAATAAGAAAAGGAAAGATATGACAAGGGGAAAAGAGTATATACATACAAATCCATATGTATAATCACGTATATAGATGTATATATGTATATCACGTATATAGATGTATATATGTATATAGGAGGAGGAGGAGGAGGAGGAGGAGGAGGAGGAGGAGGAGGAGGAGGAGGAGGAGGAGGAGAGAGGAGGAGCAGCCTGGAGGATCAGGGAGGAGAAGGGAGGGGGAGCAGGAGGGCAAAGGGGAGAGGACGAGGGAGGAGGGACAGGGGAGGACAAGGAGCGAGGAGAGGCGGAGAAGGCGCGGCCAGGCGCGCGCTCGCGGGAATCCCGCGGAGAGCCAGGGCGTGGGCGCGCGCCCGTCGCCTTGGTCTCCCCGGTGTCGGCCAGGAAGGCCTCCTCCTCCTTTTTCTCCTTGACGTTATAGGCGCCCTGCGACGCGTGGAGGAAGGGGTGCCCCCCCTCCACCTCCTCCTCCCCTCCTCCTCCTCCTCCTCCTCCTCTCCTCCTCCTCCTCCTCCTCCTCCTTCTTCCTTCCCCCGTCAAGACGAAGAATCAATCATCATCATCATCATCATCATCATCATCATCATCATCATCATCATCATCATCATCATCATCATCATCATCATCATCATCATCATCATCATCATCAGCATCATCATCATCATCATCATCATCATCATCAGCATCATCATCATCATCATCATCATCATCATCATCATCATCATCAGCATCATCATCATCATCGTCGTCGTCGTCATCGTCATCATCAACATCAACATCAACATCAACATCAACATCAACATCAACATCAACATCAACACCACCACCATCATCATCATCATCATCATCATCATCATCATCATCATCATCATCATCATCATCAGTATCATCATCCGCATCATCATCATCAGCAGCAGCATCATCAGCAGCAGCACCATCATCATCATGATCATCATCATCATCATCACCATCATCATCCTCATCATCCACATCATCCTCATCATCATCAGCATCATCATCATCGTCATCATCGTTATCATCATCATCATCATCATCATCATCATCATAATCATCATGATCATAATAATCATCCGCCTACCCCCCCTCTTCCTCCTCCCCCCTCCGCTTCGCCTCCTCCTCCTCTTCCTCCTCCTCCTCTTCCTCGTCCCCCTCCTCCTCCTTCTCCACCTCCTCTTCCTCCTCCTTCCCCTCATCATCAGCATCAGCATCAGCATCAGCATCAGCATCCTCCTCCTCATCATCATCAGCACCATCGTCATCATCATCATCATCATCATCATCATCATCATCATCATCATCACCATCATCATCATCATCATCATCATCCACCTCCCCCTCCGCCCATTCCCTTTCCTCCTCTCCCTCCCCCTCCTCTCCTCTTCCCCCTCCTCTGCTTCGTGTTCGTCTTCTGTTTCTTCCCCCTCGTCCTCCTCCTCCTCGTCCTCCTCCTCGTCCCCCTCCTCGTCCTCGTCCTTGTCCTCCTCATGGTCCTCCTCCTCCTCCTCATTATCCTCCTCTTCCCCCTATCCCCCTCTTTGTCCTCTTTCGGGCCTCCTCCTCCTCTTTCGTTCCTCCTCTTCCGTTTCCTCCACCGCCCCTTCCGCGAAATACACCCCCACATAGGTGTATAGTTGTGTGAATGTATTTGTATATATGTGCGTATGTGGGTATGTATGTATGCATGCATGCATGTATGTATGCATGTATGCGCGTCTGTATATATATGTGTGTATATATACATATATATATATATATATATATGTATATATATATTCGCCGTCGCACCCCAGAGCCTTTTTAATGGCGGGTTGGGCGAATCGCCTGCGATTTCCCCATCACCTATGATCATGAAGCCTGAAGCTGAGCAACAATTTCACGAATGTAGGGCGGGTCGTTTTCAAAATGTAGGTATCGCCCCAACGCGGCGCACATTCGTTTTAAACTGGCAGGGGATTCGCGGATTCAGGGCGGTTCCATTTCGAGTATTGGATCTAGCCTCGGCGCCGCGTGCATTTGTTTTGTCGCAGCAGATTCACGGATAGAGGGGAGTTCGTTTTCAAAATGTGTCGGTCGCCTTCGCGCCGAACGCATGTTTTTGAAATTTGCATGAGCTGCACGAGCTGAAGGGGGTTCCTTTTCATAATGTTGTTCTTGCACTCGCGCCGCGCGCACTCGCGTGTTAAACTTGCGAGAGGTTCGCGCATTGAATGCGGCTCCATTTCAAAATGTGGTGTTCGCCTTCGCACCGCGCACATTCGTTTCTGTACATGTGCCAGAGATTCACGGACTGAGGGCGGGTTTTTTTCATTGTCAACATGTGGCGTTCGCCTTAGCGCCGTGAACATTCGTTCTAACAGCTCGCCGCAAGAATTTCGCGGTTTCTCATGATCAAAATACCATTCATGGCGCGAGGGCGCGACATTTACGTTGATTCGCGTCGGTGAAGTCCCAGGAAGGGCGATCTGCCCCAACTCCGGAACGTCACGACGCAACAAGCAGGTTGACCCGTGGCGTTGGAAACCCGAGAAAATGTTTCGGTACGCTTCAGGGTGTTCAAACGGTTGTCTTCCAGCGAGGCAATTCCACCTGTGGGAATGAACCGTTGTAGTGGCCTATGAGGACCGATCTTGGAGGGAGGGTTTATTTCGACATCATTACTGGCTCTTGGGTTTGCACTGGTCCTCCTCCTCCTCCGCAACCTGACGAGCAAACGCCTGAAGACATGAGACATGAGGTTCCCTCGGAAACTGCCCCCCCCACCCCCGGGTCGGTCGGCCCTGGGGCAGGGATCGGACTAAAGCCAAGCGGCTCCTGGAGCAGTCGCTCCAACCTCGTCATGCAAGCGCCTCGGCGGGACTTTCGCCGACGCTCGCCCCACATGCGCCAGTTCCCACTCTGAGCTCGAACGCGACCACGACGACCCAATACCCTCCCGCGAGCGCCCCGCAACTAGGCCGCCTCGGCCGCGCGCAGCGCGGCGGCGCGGCCCTCCCGGTCAGCGCCCTGCGCGGTCCACAACTCGCGCGCCGTGGCCGCCTGCAAGACGACAGCCAGCTCCGCGCCCGAGCGCCGCGTGAAAGCGCTGGCTGCGGCTGCGGCCGCGGCGGCGTCGCCCCCGGCCAACAGCTGTGCCCTATCGCGCGCAGAACGCTGCAGGTGGCGCAGCACAGCCGGGCCGCGACGGCCGCCTAGCTCCAGAGCCAGCGTCGCCATCCGCCAGGGCGCGCGCCCAATGGGGCACCGCTGGTCCACGTCCTCCTCTGCGTCCCGCGGCGGCGGCGGCCCAAAACACCTCCTCGTCGCCCGGCGCGCCGTCGCGCCCCGTGACACCGAGGACGGCCTGCGGGCAGCCGGCCCGCTGGATTTCCAGATTGAGCATCGCCTCCTCCCGCTACGCCGCTTGGCCAACGGAGCCTGCCGCGCGACAAGGTGGCCTCAGTCGGCGTAGATCCGCTCCCACGCGGAGTCGAAGTCGACGCTGCGCGCCCCGAGCCCACCCCCGCGCAGGCAGCGCCAAGCGCGGCGAGCCTTGGCGCCGAGGATGTCCCCGCAGCGCTGGCCAGCCCGCTGCCCAGCGCGGGCGCAGTTGTGGCAGGTGGCCCCCGCATGTCTCAGTCTGCTTCACAAGGCCGCAAGTTTCAGAGTCAAGGGCAGCGACAGCAGCGAGGAAGCCGCCGCCCGTCAACCGATGGCTCGAGGGGCCGCCGCGTGGGTCGGGCGCCTTGGGCGGCGTTGACCCCTCCTCGCTGACCGCGGAGCAGCTCGTGCCCTTGCTGCAGGCCAGAGGCCTTGCCAAGAAATCCCACTTAGTGGCAGACGTGGAGCAAGCACTCAAGAAGAGTGAGGAAGTGCAGCCTGTGGACTTGGCCTCGAAGGGTTCTCCAGACCTGTTGCAGCGCCGTCAGAGGAAGTCAAAACAGATCGAGGGTTTCATTCCACGTGTCCAGTCAGCGCAGGAGGCGCTGGATCAAGCCAGGACTGCCTACGAGGAGGAGGCTCAGCAGCTGGACAAGCACAGGGAAGCCCTGGAGGAGCTCGAGCGTCACGCCAAGCAGGCGCAGTCCGCCAAGATCCTCCCAGATGATGGACAGACAGTGGACCCCAAGCATGAGATTGCCATGTTAGAAATCCTGGAGAATTGCGTCCGCAACTACGGAGGGCGGTTCGGGATCAGCACCGAAGGCATCCTCTCGCCGGCGGCAGACAAGAAGAAGGAGTTCGAATCCCAGATCCCAGCGCCAATGGGAGCGGAGCCAACTGCTGACAATTGCCCTCCTGCTGCTCAGCAGGCTGCCGGGCGTCCTGAAGCCCAGCCAGACCCCGTCGTCCACCTTGACGCTGAAGACGAGGAGGTCAAGCGGATCTTCGCGGATGCGGGCATGGGCGTCGCCCAGATGGACACGTTCAAGCGCCTGCTCGAGAGTGTCGGCAGTCTGGCCAAGAGGCCGCAGCAAGGGGCAAGGGTAACCAGGGCCAGACGCATGCAGGTGAAGATCATGATGATGATGATGATGATGATGATGATGATGATGATGATGATGATGATGATGATGATGATGATGATGATGATGATGATGATGATGATGATGATGATGGTGAGGCTCTGCCCTTTCACGGTGACGTGCTGAAGGGGCTGGCGCCAGCGGGGCAGCACAGGGTCGGGGCAGTGTCTGCCAGATGGGGCGCACGAGAGTCCCGATCATGTTCTGCCAGATGTGCTGCGCGCGCAAGGAGCACCGTATCAGGAGTGCGATGCTGATGAGTGCCGCAGCGAAGTGGGCCTCGAAGAGATGCTACACCCGGGCATCGAGGCCAGCGGAGCCCACGGACGAAGGCCCCCTGCGCCCCAATGGCGACGCAGGGGCCCTCGGCGGCGCCGCGGCCACGAGGGGGCCCAACCTCTCAAGGGAGGCGCTGCCGTCGCACAGGGCTGAGTCGCTTCGGCTGAAGGTGGGGCTCACCGCGCCGCTCCATGTCATATCAGTCGATCTGGTCACCTGCATCGGCATGGCGAAGGAGAACGTGACCATCCTGGCGCAGCTCAAGGCGTACCTAGGGGCGCTGCCAGCGCCATGGGTCATGCCATGGGGGCTTCAACATGCAGCCAGCGGACCTGCAGGAGTGGGCGCTTCGTGCTGGTGGATACGCCCTGGCCCCAGGTGCCCCCTACATGTGGAGGTCGTGAGCTGGACTCTGGCATCTGCTCGAAGGTGCTCACGGGCTTCGTCGCGCCCGTTGCGCCGATCGAGGGCTCCACGCTCCAGACGCGCGGCCCAGTGCAGGTGGGGCTGCGAGGACTAGGACGTGACGCGCCCTGTCCTTCCTCGCAAGCGCCCTGTCGACGGGCCGCCCCCCTGTGAGGGCGGCACCCCCGTTGGCCCCGGCGAGGCGCGCGCTGCCTGGTTCAACAGAGCGGAGGCTTAGCTCTCTGTCGGGCCTGCCCCCCTGCAGGGGGATTTTCAACGAAAAATAAAAAAAACTACCCCAAACATTATCAAAAAATTGTCCAAACATAGTCTGGGGACTATGATTTGAATATTGTTTGACCTTTCTGGTGTATTTTTGGGGTACTTCTTATTTTTCGTAGGGGGACACGCCCGACATAAGCTTAGCTCGGGGAGCTCCACGATCGTTCGGACTGAGCCAAAGGGGCCTGCACAGGCCGAGCCTGGGGCTGTCAGCCGACGAGCGCACCACCTTTGCAGGCCTGGAACAGGTCTTTGAGGCAACGCTCGAGTGCTGAGTTCAAGATGTGGGCTCGCGTCTACTCTTATGTCGGGCGTGCCCCCCTACAGGGGGATTTCCGACGAAAAATAAAAAGTACACCCAAAATACTCCAAAAGAAGCCAAAAAATACTAAAAAAATAGTCCCCAGACTAATTTTGGACTATTGTTTGACTATTTTTGGGGTAGTTCTTATTTTTCGTCGAAAATCCCCCTGTAGGGGGACAGGCCCGACTTAATTCTGCTCGGCTGCGCATCGCCCGGTGGAGAATGGCCCCGGCGGCCAGAGCCCGTCGCCGCCCGCCCCCTGCGGCCCTTTCGCAGGCAGAGGCAGGCCGTTCGACGCGTCGCGATTGGTACCTGGCCGGAGTCGGGGCCGCTTGGCAGGCGGAGGCGGAGGAGGAGGAGGAGCAGGAGGAGCAGGAGGAGGAGGAGGAGCAGGAGGAGGAGCAGGAGGAGGAGGAGGAGGAGGTCGGAGGCCCCGAGGCAGGGCCCAATTGACTTGTCGGCGTCGGGCGATCGAGGGCAGCCTGCCAGGGCGGAGGAGTCTCCGGAGGCTGCGCGCGGGCACGCTGCGGGGCTTCAGAGGGGGCCGACAGGGCGGGGGCGGCCAGAGCTTGGCGAGGGTGGGCGCTTTCGGCTGTTCTCGGCGGTGGACACACCTCCCTTTAGTAAACCTCCCTTTAATGAAAACCTAGGACTGAAACCGACGGACCTAGACCCGCAAAATGACGGCCGCGACGCCCTCTCGCGAACCGAAAACGGCCAGTTCACTGATCGACGTGTCAGGGTAGGAGGTCTATCAACCTCCGATGTTCAAAACGGCGGCAGCTGCGCCGTCAGGTCTGTGCGAGACTCGCTCTAGCCCCCTCGGTGTTGCAGACGGAGGACCTGGAGGGCGCTCCTGCTCTGCCCATTGCTGGGCAGGGAGCACTGGACCTCCTCCTCCTCCTCCTCCTCCCCCTCCTCCTTCTCCTCCTCCTCCTCCTCCTCCTCCTCCCCTTTCTCCTCCTCCTCTTCCTCCTCCTCCTAAATCATGTCCACCTGGGTACCTCTCTGGCACATCGCGCAGCGCGAGCAGGAGCAACGCCCTGCGGGGTGGGAGGTCACGACGAGGCCTGTTTCCGCGGAGGCCGGCGTTAGGCCCGCGGTCCCGCCGAGCTCCGGAGGGTGGACTGGCTCGGCGGAAGCTGGCGGACAACTAGATCCGCGCGCTGAGCTACAACCCATCGCGCTCGAGCAGCTGGACGCAGTCATCCGCAGCTACTCTGCGCAGGCAGGGCTAGGTTGGGACAAGTTCCACCCGAGGCAGCTGGCGTACCTGCCTCAGTCGCACCGCCAGGCTTTTCTTGACATCCTGCATGCGTGGGAGAGGAGGCCAAGTGAGGAGGGCCTGTTGATGCTGCTAGCGTTTGTTTCTCAACAAGCCCTCCCCGCAGGAGGAATCAGGCCTATTAATCTCGTATCCCTTTGGACTCGTGAATGGTCGAGGTGTCGTCAGGTCGTTGCGCGTCGTTGGGAAAATACCTTGGAAGACGCGGCCTTCTGGGGGATGCTGGGCGCACCTGCGACAGGTCAGGACTAGTGCACAATGTGCTGCAGAGGTTTGCCAAGCTGAAAAGGGTTTTCGGCTGCCAGTGGACTGCCCTCTCGAAATGCAATGAGCTCATCTCCCATGCAGAGCTCAAGCGTGAAGCCAACAAGACAGGCTTCCCGCTAGCCCTGCTCAAGTGCCTCTGCTCTGCGCACAGGCTTCCTCGGCGTTCAGTCTGGCAGGGGGCGATTTCGACAATAGTGCGTGCGAATGGCACGGTGGCGGCAGGGTGCACCTGTGCCTTTGCTCTGGCCAGGCTACTTGCGCTACGCTTCTAGTGAAGCTGCAGGCGATGTTTCCAGCGGTCAGATTTCAAAACCTCGTCGACGATGTGTTGCTCCAAGTGCTCGGCTCTGCCAAGCAAGTGATTTCCCAATTTGCTGAGGCCATGGCGGCCTTGGTGCGAGGGCTCAGGAAAAGGAAACTTCGAGTGAGATGGAGCAAGACGGGCTACCTAGGTAGCCACCTCGGGAGTCCTAGCTGTTCAGCTGATTTCGACGTGGGGTCTGCGCGAAGACGATCGCCTGTCAGGGGCGCGATGTCTGGGCACAGACGCGAATGATGGTTCGGCCCGCAGAGTAAGTGAGCAAGACAGGCGAATTGCCAAGGCCGAGAGGGTCTCGGCCAGAGCTCAGCAGCTCAGAGCGGCAGGAGCCAATTGCAGCACCATCCAGAGGGACTCTCCGACGGCGACGGCGGTGCGGGTTGAGCGCGCTCACGGGGCTTCCGGATCACAAACCGCAGGGGCTCCGCGTCGCTGCCCTCCGAGCGGAGGGTCGTCTCCCCAATGGGCACGTCTGTGGGATTGAGGCTCAGAGCTTCTCCCAGGAGCTCCTTCTACTCCTCCTCCTCCTTCTTCTCCTCCTCCTCCCCCTCCTCCCCCTCCTCCCCCTCCTCCTCCTCCTCCCCCTCCCCCTCCTCCTCCTCCTCCTCCTCCTCCTCCTCCTCCTCCTCCTCCTCCTCCTCCTCCTCCAGAGTTTCTCCCCATGGGCTCCGCGATGCGCGCGGTCGGAGTGGCCGAGCAGCGGCTGCTCTCGGCGTCGTCTGCGCTCCCTGGGCGCGGGCCCCCCGCAGGCGTGCTGGGAGGCTGGCAAGGACCTCCGAGGACAAGCCAAGCCGCGGGCCCCGTGCCAATCCTGGGCAAATTGCGCCGCGTGTCATGGCCGGGGTAGGCACACTGATGCCGAGTGCGTTCTCTATCTTTTTTTTGTTCAAGGGGCTGAATGCTCCATGCTGGCGTTCACCCCAAGCTCCATCGCGGCCAGAGCCCGTGAGGCCGCTTTGCCAGCGTCAGATGTCCAGGCTCTTGGGCGGGAGGACGGGGGCTGGGTCTCTGCTCTCCACTGGGGCCCCTTGGGCCACCTTTTGGGCAGATCGACCAGTGAAACCTGGACGCCGCATCACAAGGCGATCCCCAGGAGTTTAGTTGGCGGTTCCCATTGGCCTCGAGAGAGGCTCTTCAGGCACGGCAAGGCGCAACGCTGCGGTGCGGTGGGCCTGGCACGCGATTTCATCCTTTCCACGAGTGCCCTTGCATGAAGCGCACCGCCGGGACGAATGTCCGCCGCGGGTTATGCTCGAGAAAAGTCCAGTCCAGAGAGACCTGTTCAGCAGGTGCCTCGCCCCGTCCCCTGCCAGGTGCTTCCCAGTGCTGAAGCGAGCTCGCAGGATCAGTTGACCTGGATGGGTGTCCCAGAGGGCAAAAGATTATCGGGCAAGGTTTCTGTTGACGGGAGAGCGTTCTTCTGCCGCTTCCAGGGCCACTCTCGGGCAGGATGGCCGGTCGTGCAGATTGACCAGGAAGGTAGGCCCACTGCTGGCGCGTTTGGAATTGTTCCCCTCAGACAGCGCGGGACGGAGAGGATAGAGCGTTCCAGGTCCTGTCGGAATTTTCAAAGTCGCACCCAGATGATCCTCTCACAGTGTACTCAGACTGTGCAGGCTCAGTTGAATGCGCGGTGAATCCAGGCGTGGCTCTCGACCCCCTGAACACTAGAGGGCATTTCTGGGGGCGCTGGTGGGAGGGGATCGGCCGAAGAAGCGTTGGTGGTCAAGGTCAGAAGCCATCGAGCCAGAGCCTCTGCTGTTGGCGCGGAGGATGAATGGCTTCTTCTTGACAACCAGACTGCGGACAGCTGGGCCAGAAGAGGAGCTTGGAAGTGGTCGGTTCCAACACAGCAGCTCACCTTCGTGGCATGCGAGGGCCCAACAGATTGTTGTCGATGGAGGCTTCGTCGGCTCGGAGGGGATTGTTGGGACCTTGGATCAGCGCTTCCAGGGGATTGTTGTCGATGGGGGCTTCGTCGGCTCGGAGGGGATTGTTGGGACCTTGGACCTGCGCTTCGAGAGCAGGCCCGTACCCTGCCCCTCTCCTCCTCCCGCGCCTCCCCTGCTCCCCCCCCCTCCCCCCCATGCTTGGGCGCCCGAGTTATCCGGGGTAACTCGGGTCCGGGGTAAGTCGGGTTCGGATTCCCGAAAAGGAACCCGAGTTAGCCCTGACCCGAGTTACCCCTGATGATGTGGGGCTCTGGACGCCCGAATTCTCCGGGGTAACTCGGGTCCGGGGTAAAATCGGGTTCGGATTGCCGAAAAACGAACCCGAGTTAACCCTGATCCGAGTTACCCCTGATGATTCGGGGCTCTGACCCCATGCAGCTGCTGTTGCTCCCGGTGACCTTCAGGCCCACGCATGGACCCCCTGGGAGTCTGACAGGCACTCTGCAGTGCAGGCGGCCCTGGCACCCCTGGACCCCGGCGCTGGGCCTCTTGTCTCTCCGATCTGCTGCTCTGCAAACAACGTGGCGCCACGGTGCACAAGAGAATGCTCGGTCGGGGGAGGGGGGCTGGTCGCTGCGTGCTTGGGGGGGGAGCTCTGCGGGTCTGCGCAGCCGGCGCTCCCGCCGGCGCCCAGGGCCCGCACCTCGCACCGCGCGGCCTGTGGACGTGCGAGGCCCTGGCTGCCGACGTGGTCGAAAGCTGGACGGCGCGCCCCCCGTCCCTCGGGGCGGGCGCGCGGGCGGAGGAGGCAGGCGAGGGTGCTGCTCGGTCGAACCCCGTTGGGCGCCACGGTTCCGGGGCCCCCGACACCCAAGACCGGGAGGTGGCCCTGGCGCACGGGCTCAGCTCCCCCTCGGGCGTCGTGGCTTTCTGGGAGGCCCAGGGTCCGAGGGGCGAGGAATTCATGCCTGCCGATCGGTAGGTAAGTTGGTGCTCTTCGGAGACGGGGCCCTGCCCCCTGTAGTCTCGATAGTCTCGATAGCGTCCTCCTCCTCCTCCTCCTCCTCCTCCTCCTCCGCCTGCTCCTCCTCCTCCTCCTTCGCCGCCGCCGCCGCCACCGCCGCCGCCGCATCCTCCTCCTCCTCCTCCTCCTCCGCCTCCTCCTCCTCCTCCTCCTCCTCCTCATCCTCCTCCGCAACATCATCGTACGAAATCCCCAAGGCTGGTTTGACGGTCCCAGGGCCCAGCAAAAGGGCGAAAACTGCGACACAAGACCTTCGTTTTGATTTTTCGTATACATGCCGGTCGGAAGAAGTAGGTAAACACATGAAGTAGGGAGGCGGACAAAATAGATTGGGTTCAGGCCCTCCCGGAGAATACCAACGCACCGCAGAATCAGATCGACTCTTGAAGTAGGAAGGCGCTTGAAATCGATTGGGCTCTGGGGGTCCACAAATACCTACTTTCAACGACTGGCGTGCGTGTACGTTGGATTTCTGCCTCACAACTTCAGCGCCTGAGTAAAAATATTATCAGTTTGAAACATACCCATATCCTTATGTTTGACACCACCTCACCTCGATGCCGATCTTAAGGATTCCCTCAGTTTCTGAGGGCCTATCCCTAAGATTGTCCTCGCCTTTTGCTCGCCCACCTTAGGGATAAGGATGAGTTCGAGGCTGGTTAAGAGAGGCCGCCCAGGGCAACTGACGCGCACGGACGGCTCGAGGAGACTCGGCGACGCGGCCCGCGGAGGCCGCTAAGGCAGGGAGGCTGCGGCACGGAGGCGCGGCAGGACACGGCAGGGCGTTAAGGCGGGGCTGCTTCCTCCTCCCCCTTCCTCGGAGCGGCCAAGAGGGGGGTGTCTAAGAGGGGGGGTGCAAATCATGACCGGCGGCATGTGCGCGGCCCCGCGGGGGGGCCAGGGACGTAATGAGATAAGAAAGGGCGCCATGAGATCTGGGGAAACACCATGGCCCCCGCCATGATATCCACCCCCCCCCTGTCATCACCCCCCTCTTTGCCGCCCCCGACCTTTCCAGATCTCCAAACTATTGCAAAGACAATACTCGAAAGCCGGTCCCGGGGATGAGAAGCCGGTCCCTGGGAACGGATCAAGGCGGCTGGGGGCCCCGCACTGAAGAATCACGACATCGGATCTCTGGGTCACCCTCCTCCGCCCCAGCGGCTCATACAAAGCGGGTGTTCAAGCACGCGTTGCGCAAGGCGCAAGGTCGAGCGAGTGCGGAGTGCGGAGAGGGGCGACCCATGGAGAAATACTTCACGCAAGGGCACCAGCACTACTGCACGGACGTCACCAAGGTGGTTGGGGCAAATGGCACGCTCCGGTGGCAACTCATGGCAGCCTCCCATACCATCTTGTCGGCTCTTGCGAATCGACAACGGTCGGCAATAATCGACGCCTAGGTCGACGCTAATCGACGCTAAATAGGCGCCTTCTCATCGATTACCAAACGCAAGCGCAGGCGAATGCAGTTTGAAGATGGAATTACGAGGAAGGCCCCCCATGATTTGCGACCGAAGCACGCAACTCAGCTCGCTCCAACTCCGCGCTGCCGAAAGCGATGCCTGGATGCAAAACAGCGCTGGTGGTGCCTTGGGCTGTGTTCCTATTGTGCCGCTACCACTGGAGAAGGATAGAAAGGCCATCTTCGCAGCAAAGCTGTGAGCAGTTCTGATGGGTTGCATTAACTATGCGGTGCCACCGATTCTTGTACACCTCGGTTTCGCCGAACCCATGACAGCCGCCCTGCGTAGGTACGCATGGTGCCTGAGGCCTGAGCGCAAATTGGTCAACATCTGGCAGCGGCTTGGGTACAAAACCGATGAGTGTACACTGCCCCACAAATCCTGAGCTCCAACGCCGCAAACAAACACTTGAAGCCGTCGGAGATCACGGACGGAACCCTGGACCCCACCGCCCAGCGGCACACTCCCGAAGCGGCCGCGCCCAGGAGGGCCCCCTTGGGGCCCGAAGAAGGTGCACAAAGGAAAGTGCGAGAACGCGACGTCCGGACCTCGAGGATCACGGGGTGGCGGGTGATCCAGACATCCCTCGTACAGTGGGGGCTCGGCCACACGAAACCTCCGCAAGAAACCCAACCCTGAAATACGCGATCTGTTCAGTGAAAAGCCACACGTGTCGATCGAACATCGTCAAGATCTGATTGGGAGCCCATCAAAATCCAAGAAACCCAGGGCACCCTGGCAAAATCCAACTGGTCTCTTGGCACGCGCCCCCACTGTAGTGTGTTTTGCGAGTGGATCCCCGGAGGTCTGGACCTTCTGCCAGAGACAGGCTTCGGCCCCGAAGGTCGAAGAGACTGCCGGGACCCATCCGACATGATCTTTTGTTCCCGACGCGAGGACGTCAGAGGGGACGACCTCCAGCAATCCTGGAAGACAGCTGACGGCCTTCGCAGACCTCCGAATGCCGTCGAGCACAAGTGAGACAGAGTCTCTACAACCACGGCCACCAGCACACTTGGTCGGAAGTCCGCGCGGAGTTTTTGGATCGGCGACGGACCCCTTCCCCCTGGCGCGCGGAGCGCGCCAGGAGGAGCGCCAGAAGCGCCGCCAGTGGGCCCAGCGCCGATTCTAGAACCCCGAGCGGGGCTCAGAGAAACTGTGTTGATGCAGTTTCCGCTGCTCGAGAGCTGAGCGACGAAGAGACATGGGTCTGACGCATGATGGTATCTGTGCCCTTTACGCCGCTTCTTGCGTGGCCCGCCAGCGCGGCACGCCATAAGGGAAAACGAGAGCGCTCACGCGCGACCTTACGCGGGCAACTTACGCTCAAACGTCGGTTCAGTCGAACGCGTTGTTCTGCGTCGCACAACTGAAAAACAGCATCTCCAAGAGCGGGTCCGAAGCCAGCCGCCTCATCCTCCAAGCTCTGCTTCAGCATCTCGTAGTTGTGCTTCGTGTTCGACTCGGCCTGGTCGGCGAGGGCGCCGTGGCACCGCCGCCGCCCCCGACACCCTTGTGTCGTCAGAAAGCAAAACAACAGATTGGAGCCAGCTGGGGGGCTCAGGTGGCCCAGCACTCGCTCCAGCAAGCAGAAAGGGGGGAGGAAGGGGCCTTTCTGGTCGCCACGGCTGGATGCGACTCACAAAAACTGGACCGCTTCGACCCCCGGAGGGGTCCTGGGATCGATGTCCCGCGGATGTCGCCCGGTCCGCCCATTTTGACGGGGCCCCGCCAAGTCAATCCAACTCAGCGCGCACATTGCGCTCACACGCGGACCATCAATATCACTACACCGAATCCGTGAGCGGATCACTCCACGCGGTGTCTACACCGAACCACTCCGAGACGGCCCGCCGGATTCCTCGCGGACGGCGGGCGACTCCAGAGCGCCACGTGCCGTATGCGGCCCACGGCTGCTCCCCAACTGGCGCAAGATCCGGGAGCGGCTTGCACACGGTGGCGAAGAGGGCCGAGGGAGAGGCGCGGGTGGTGAGCAAATGCTTGGCACGAAAGCGACGAGTCCGGACGGAAACACGTCCTGAAACCCAGGGCCTCCGCCAAGGACCGGTAATCCGTTCCGAATTGTTCCGAACTGTGCTGTGGTGTTGGGTCCTCGTTTTGAAGAGACACCGCCCCGCGTTTTGTTGTTCCTTGTGTTTGTCCTTCCTATCCTCCTCCTCCTCCGCCTCCTCCCGCTCCCCCCTCCATCCTCCATCCTCATCCCCCCTCATCATCACCATCACCAGCACCAACACCATCACAATCACCATCACCGTCACCATCATCAGCATCGTCAGCACCATTATCATCCCACGCGCCCGTGCAATCAATTTCGGCGCATCCTTTACGCGGTTGGTGGCCTTATAGGGAGCTCCACCGAAGTCCCCAGTGGTACAATTTACACGCGCCCCCGCCACACAATTCGGCACACCCCTTCACACGGTTCGTGGCTCCATAGGGAGCTCTACCGAAGGCCCCAGCGGCACAGCTGACATGCGTCCCCGCCACCAATTACGGCACACTCCTCATGCTTCGCGCGTCGCTGAAATTCTGCGCTCTCGCCGAAAGCCGGAATCAGTTCCTTCCAGATATTGCCCTTGACGCGCTTGCAGGGCGTCATGCCGTCGGCGCTACTCCCGATGAGCACGTGCTCGATGAGCAGAGCGATTACAGGTGAACGCGCTGAGGACGTGCATCCTCGCATGCATCTACACGTGCTGGAAGAAAGTACGCGCCAATACGTGGATGATCTGCGCTGCTCTCTCGGCCATCCCGCTCGAAGCCCCCCCCCTTCGGGGCCGCCTCAATGATGACCTCGCCCAGCCGCGCCTCCTTGAGCTTCCCGACCACCGCATAACATTCACTTTCTCATACCCAAGCCTGTCCAGGTCCGCCGCCATGACCTTCGCTGGGTGATTTTCCAAGCCCTCGTGGGGCACGAGGTGGGCGAACGGGTGCTTCGCCTTCCTGGCGTAACCAATCAACACTGGAATGTCCTTGCCGGCCACCGCCCCGAACGGCAACTCGCCAGGAACACGCAAGAACCAAGTCGCCCGACAAGGTGCTGCACACCCCCTGCGAGTTAAGTGAGATACGCGTGCACTCAACGGAGGGAGAGGAGGAGAGGAGGGGACGAGAGAGGGACCAGGACAGGGCGATGGTATTTTCATGGCAGCGTGGCGACGCGCATCTCCACCTGGGCGTGGGCCCTGACGGCCCACGCCCGACGCGAGCGCGTGGGCCCCGACGGACCGCGCGCTCGCGCTCTGGCACGCCTGCGGCCGCTTGGCCCGCGCAGGCGTCTGGGAGCAAAGCGGGGTGGGTGGGCGCCCGCGCGTCGGCCAGAGCCGAACGCTACGGACCCAAAATGGCTACCTGAGCCCACACCCCCTCCCACTTAACCTGCAGTCTACAACCAATCAGACTATACAAGTTAAGTGAGATACGCGCGCACTCAACGGAGGGATAGGAGGAGAGGAGGTACGCGACCGATGTTGCCTCACATCACCAATTCGGGCCCTGAGACTTTTCCAAAATAATATATTGGAGTCGGACGCTGCCGCGGGGTGCATCGAGCACGGTTGATCACAACACAAACGCTCCTGCGAGCCCCTGCCAAATTGGCAAGAAATGGCTAAGTTCAGATCCGCATGGCTACATTGCAACCGAACCGCTTGACCAACATCTCGACCAAACTGGTGGAATTCGACCACGCGTCCGACAAAATGCGTTCGACGAGGGATGCGGTGCACAATGGCTCGGCGACGGGCAGCGCTACGAGGGAAAGCGGGAGGGGGGCGAGGGCAATGACCAGGATATGGAAGGATGATGAGGGGTTAAAATTGAGGGCTAGGACGGGGAACAGTAAACGGTGGCAGAAGAAGAAGGCGAACGAAGAAGATGACGATAATAATAACGGGTGCGGGTGAACGGTTACCATGAGGAAAAAGGAGAGTAAGTCCGAGAGCCCCTGCTGTTTGCTTCCCTCTGGTAGAATTGACATTCACACAACCCGCCTGCATGCATGCGCGTCATGGTTCGCTACACGTTGGACGCGCAAACGCTGAAAAGGATCTATGTCATGCCAAAGGGCCCGCCCGCGGGCAGATCCGGCACGGAATCGAAATGCACCCTCCCGCCGTGGCGCCATGGTTCCTGCGCGCCTACACTAACACCCACGGTGCGAATGCAACCACTCGTGAAACGATAATGTTTCTGGCAACGCCACGGAATGCAAGGACAACGGGGGCATCACAGCACGAGTTGCCAGGCACACCGACCCACCCCAGGGGCGGCAAGATGCAAGCACAAGGGCTCAGGAGGAGCATCGGACGGGGACCTGGCGCCACCACACTTACCACTGGTAGGCGTGATGCAACGAAGAGAAAGCGCCGACCTCGCCACCTGATACCGCAAAGGTCACCCCTGACCAAGCAACCCGGCGCCACCAGGCTGGGACTGGCGCGCCCCGCAATGCGGCAACGCGGGCAAACCAGCCCCCAGTGCCACACTGAGTACGAGCTACCAATGCCACCATGGCGCGCGGGCAGGAGCCCGCCGTGGGCACCAGCACTGGCCCAGCGCTGCTGGTAGGCTCGCGCAGCCGCAATTCACCGACAGCAATACAAGTTCAGGGCGCACCCTGCCCAACACCAGGCGGGCGCTCCTGCAGATGAACATACAAATCCCAGTGTCACCACACTGGGACCAACGCAACCTGCATTGCGGCAGCGCTGGCAAGCCACCCCACAAAGCTACACAGAGCACGGGCTACCGATGCCACCATGGTGCACAGGCTGGGGCCCACTACGGTCACAAGCAATGGCCCCGCGCTGCTGGCAGGCGCGCGTGGACGCACTGCACAAACAGGAAAGGTCCAGGGAAAAAAATGCCGAAGACGAGTTGGGCGCACCTGCCAACGACCTTCCAGCTCAAGTGCCGCTCCTGGGTGGGAGCGGAGAGGGTCGGAATCCGCGGCACTTGAGCCCAAAAGGCAACATGATGTTATTTTGCTTCCCTGCCCCCATCCACCGCTGCGAAAAGTCTCGAGCACAAGTGCGATGCAAATTACAACTCTGATGCACCAACTCAGGGGCATTTCCATTGGGCTCGTGGGAGGCCCGTTCAAATTCACCCCAGCGGGATATCCCGTGACAGATGGGAGCGGTCAGAGTCGCATGCTTCCGCCAGCACCCGCCGAGACCTTTCCGCCGGTTGCCGCCCACCAGAGGGGGTATTCCGTGACAGGCGGAAGTGGCGTCAGCAGTGCAATGGGCACGAAATTGTCACGAAGCCCTTCTGGCCACACGACACCTTGCACCACTGGGTTCACCCCCCCATGGGGGGTTCTGTGGCAAGCGGAAGTGGCGTCAGTGGCGCAACGGGCGCGACATTGCCACGAAACCTCTCTTGCCACACGACAGCTCGCACCACTACATTTTTCAGGACGAGGCTCGAGCAACGTGCTTCCACCAGCTCCCGCCGAAACCTATCCACCAGCACGCGCCTCCCAAACAAACGTTAGAATTGCAAGCAGTTCGTCGACCATTGCCCTCTTCAAGTCGTGCCTCACGCCAAAGCTGCGGCCTTGCGTGCACCACAAGTTACCAGACACATCGACTGACCTCAGGGGCGGGAAGACGCACGCACAAGGACTCGTGATTCCGAGCTTTCTTGGGGTCCACCAGGTGTCCTCTTGGAGCCCCGAGCCCCTCCCGAAGCCTTCCGGCCCCCTACGCGGCCCCGAAAGAAGTAGAAAGACCCCAGACCACGCTCCAAATGCTGTATCTGTCGTTTCCGCGGACAGCGTGTCATATTTGCATGAGCTCGCTTGAACGGTTGGTCGGGTGTTCCCCAGTGTTGTGCACGCGCGACTGCCATCGCAAGTGGCACGCGTGCTGAAACATATATTCCAGACGCCGCGCCGCGCACCGAAAGCGGCACCTGCACCATCCGCGCGCCGGAACCCTCCCCCACACCGACGTACAAAATACCCCCGCAAACCTGAACGGACTAGACGTACGAGGGCGGCCAAGGATAAACCGGACACAGGACAAGCGACAACATGGCGAGCGTACCCACACTGGCATCAATGCTATCACTGCATTTTCCATCGCAACACGCGGAAGGCATTCGATCCAAGAATGTACTTGGGCCCGCGACTGCCTTTCCAGTCACCCCCCAGACGCTCAAGAGTTGCCCAGGCCTTCTCCCCCAGCCTGTCTGGGCATCAAATGCTCGGGAAAATCAGCGGCGCTCCCCGATGCCGCGGGCTGGCCCCCCATAGGAACACGCAGTGGAATCTTTCAGTGCGACGCGTAGTGGGGGGGTGTAATTTTTAAATATGGTTGTGGCTGTGGCAATCCAGGAGGCCGTAGAGTCGGGGTCACCGCCCGACCTTCTCTGTTTCCACCTCGGGCTCCTGCGGGGGCCCCATTGGGCCCCTTCGGGCCCATCTCGGGGGCCTTCCCACCCAGAGTAGTCATCTGCAGCAGCTGCTGCACAAACTGGCGACCCATCTATGGCCCACCTGCGGCGGCCCCCTCGGCCCTCTCGATGCCTGCCCTCCCCCCCTCCCTCCCCCCCTCGTCCTGCTGCTGATGCTGCTGCTCCTCCTCCCCCCTCCTTTGTCATGGGTTGGCCTTTTTCTATGTATGGCGGGAAGCCTGGACCAAATGATTACCGCGTTGTTGATGCCAGCGCGTTGCATCGCAGTTGTGGCTCTTTTCTTGTTTCCAGTGCGCTGCGTCGTTGTTTAGGCTTTCGGGCGGGAGGTCTGGACCAAAGGGTTACCGCGGTGTTCCAATACTTTGCGTCGCCGTTGAGGCGTTTCTTGTGATTACATGGTGCTGCATCGCAGTTAATCCTTCCAGGCAAGAGGTTTGGACAGCGTTTTTGCCTCCAGTGTGTTGCGTCGCCGCTGAAGCTGTATTTTTGTTTGCAACGCGTTGCATGTCAATCCTCATCCCCCATGTCCGCATCCACCTGCCCATCTACCTCCTCGTTCCTCCTCCCGTTCCTGGTTCACCAGGGGTGACCAGGGCTGGTCGATGGCGGTTGCTGCGCTGAAACAATTCGCGATGCACGTGATTCACTGCTCTGGATTGTCCTGCCCCATTGCCTCCCCCTCCTCCTCCCCCCCCCTCCTCCCAGCATCCCCCAGCCGCCCTGGCGACCCTCCCTTTGCTGACGCCCTTCCCGCCTCCCCCCCTGCGTTCCCCCGTCCCTCTAGCCGTTCCCCGTTCCACCGAGCGGCGTTCCGTTGGCGTTGCAGCAACGGGGGCACCCAAGAGCAAGGACGGCGTACTCGGAGCCTTGCCCGACTACCATCGCACCCCGATGCCCCCAGCGCCCGACTTGTAGCAGGCAGCTTCGTTGGCCCGTCGGTCCCCCCTCAACTCAGCCACGAGAAGGGTGCACGGTACCCGACCCCGAGGCTCTACCAGTCGAAGTCCACCAGCTCGTCGACGCTCTTCCCCTCGATCTCCGCGTATTGGCTCCACAGCCTCTTGAGGACATTCCGCCCTGCCCCGAGGTCCAACTCGTCGAAATCCTTGAACCTGGCGCTGATCCGGCGACGAGGCGGCATGTGCCCACCCCACGCCTCGCGGTCTCTGCACTCCCAGATCGAACCTCCTGGTGGACAATGCACCTTCAATTCCGCCTGGGTGGTGATCTTCGGAATCTTCGCCTTCGCCGGGGCGCCTTCTGGCTCGGCCGCTGCCTTGCGCTTGCCTTTCTTGCCTTTGCCTTTCCCCTTTCCTTCCCCTTTGACTGCCTTCTCCTTCGCCTCCTCCTCTTCCTTCTGCTTGCGGAGCATGGCCTTCGCCCTCTTGTAGTCCTGGCTCAGGGCGTTCCGCTGCTTGATGGCGGTCTCCAGGTGCTTCTGTTCGGATGCGACCTCGTCCCAGTCGGTCTTCTCCAACAGCAAAATGGCCTCGTCCCACTGTAGCATCACGCCTACGTAGTTGAGCTCGCCATCCAGACAAGACAACCGTTTGCTGATATGCGTCATGGCGACCTCGTGGCTTACATCGAGGGCTTTCGTCACCATGTATAGCAGCAGGTCGAGGAGGGACGACTTCGCACAAGACGGGGGCTTCCATCCAAGCAGATCCGCGACCTGGAGGAGGTAGGTTGAACTGAGGTTCCAGAAAGCATTCTGTGCCGCAATCTGGAGGACGGTCTGAGGCTCACCGTCTGCAAACAGATATGAACCGTGGGCGTCCTCCGCGGCATCTGGGCAATTCTTGAATGCCCACAACCACGAACGAGGGCGGAAGGAATGAGCAGACCATTGCTTCAGGTCCACGATTGCGAACCGCTCGGGGCCGCAGTCGGCCGGCAGCGGCAAGAACCTCACATGGCCTGCACTTGTCAATTTCTGGCAAGGCCACCCCTCTACGCCGCTGCCCTTGTAGAAGCCAAGCGCCATGTACCATATGTCATTGCTGGGCCCGTCCGCTGCCTGGAACACGAAATGGTGGCCAAGGTCAAACAACTCTCCGAAAGGGAGGTACTCCAAATTCTCCCACTTGCCTGGCATGCCGTGGACGCGCTCCAGAACTGTGGCGTCCATCACTGGGTTCATGTGGTTCGCGGCACTCGGGCTGTACCATCCTGGAGTCTGGTCCGTGGAAGCCACTTTAGCGAAGTCGAGCGATCTGGTTTTCTCTGTGCCTGAGAACGCCTCCTTTGAAAGCCTCCTCTTGTCGCTCGGAAGAGGGGTGTCCATGGCAGGTGGGGTCCATTGGCATCGCTCGTCCAAGACATGCCCCCGAATGCCATTGGCAAAAACGGTTTCCAGTCTCCTATACTTCCTGCTCTCCCGAGACCACTGTGCTTTCATGGCGCCAATCGTTTCCTCCACCGGAACGCTGCTCCATGGCAGGCGGGCCCGCCTTTTGAATATCTTGTACACGTCGTTGTCCTGGGAACCGCCCAAATCAAACCCCACCTCCTGAAAGGCACGAATGAACTGCTGGACCTCTAGCAATCCGACCAGCCCGCCTGGGCGTAGGTGGTTTAGAGAGTTTCCTCTCCCCCCCCCCCCTTACCTTCGGAGAGGGGGGCGCCCCTCCCCCCAGCCCTTCCCCAGGACATGGGCGGGGGGGGGCCGCGGGTAGTTACAGCGTCCAAGAGAGCCGAAGACGGCCCCAAGAGGGACACAAAGAGCCCAAGATGAGCTCCAAGATGGCTCAAGATAGTCGAAGATGCCTCAAGATGGCTCCGAATATGCTCCAAGAGGCCCCGAGACCGCCCCAGGACGGCTCCCAGAGGCTAAGGAGCTCCCCATGGGGGCTTCGAAAATGCCAAGATTTGTAAAACAAGCTGTAAGAAGGGCAGTCATTTGGTTTCTCGCCCTTTCGTTTCCAATGGCCGCCCGATGTTTCAAGGTGGCCCCAAGATGGCCCAAGGGCCAAGAGAGGGGCCCAAGAGAACCCTAAGACGGCCCCGAAAGCGCCCAGGAGCGCTCCATGAGCGCCCCAAGAAGGGTCCAGGAGACGATTTTCGGCGCTCTGGCAAGGCAGTGTTCATTAAGGCCCCCCCCTCTGTGATCGATTTCCTCCAAGATGGCCCCAAGAGCGCCCCTGAAGATCCCAGGAGCGCCCCAAGAGGGCCCGGAGAGGCGCCCAGACTGCCCCAAGTGACCTCCAAAAGGCTCCCAAGATACCCCCAAGGGACCCCCAAGGGGCCTCAAGAGGACCCCAAAAGCACCCGAAAACCCCCTGGCCCATGACAGGGAAGTGGTGGCGAGCAGTACGGGATGTAGTTCTGTCACATGAATTATAATGTTCTTTGACCCAGACGTAGTTTTCATAAATGGCAGATTCCAACATACATTGAACACTCTTTTTTTTTGTAAGTTCGCATTGTATGTTCCCGTACTTTCGTGCTTATGCAGCTGCATCAGTGCACATCGCTGTCATGAGTTTGTTGGCCGAAAATGCAATGTGGTTCGCTCTTCCCTGATCCCTCGACCTCCCTCTCCTCCATATCCTATCTGTTGTATCGCCCTCCTCCCCCTAATCCCCATCTTTGCTCCCGCACTTCCCTGGTCACTTCAACTCGCGTGGGCGTCGTTTCTGGATGGGCTGGAAGGGATGCGCGGAGCGTCAAGACTTTGGAAAAGTGACGCCTCTGCAACTCACCGCCCAGGTCGCCGACGTCATCCTTCAAGAACTCTGCCCCGATGTCGACGTCCCTCTTGAAGGCTGCCACCACGTCCCTCGCCACGTCGCCGCCCCGCAGGAGTTTGAACAGAAGCATCGGGTAGCCTCGCATCCACGGGCCCCTCCGGCACTCTTGCTGCACAAGGGTCCACTGGAAATCGAAAGTGACCTCCGCGAGCTCGTCCTCGTCTTTCACGTCGTCGTCGGTGCATTTCCGGGCGATCGCCTCGTCCACGACGAAGCCGAGCTTCCGGAGGGCTCCTCGTGTCATGGTTGTCCTGACGATGTCGTTCACGTGCTCGTAAAATAAATCGTTCCCAACCATGTCCACTATCCATTTTTCGCACTCGTCGGCGCAGCGGTTCCTCTTGTTAGCATCCGACACGAAATCCTCGAGAGGGTTCGACACTTCCACTACCATCTGAACGATCTTCTTGTTGGCCGCATTGTTTAGCAACCAAACACTCGCACCAAGCGCCTGCTTGCACGCGCCTACCATGGTGCGCTGCTCAGCCGTGACCCTCTTCACGGTCGTGGTCACACCTCCTTCTGGTACTTCTTCAGCCGCCGTGAGGAGTGTCTCCACCTTGTCAGTGAAAGCTTTGCCATGGAGAACGTCCGTCTCCAAAGCCGTGTAAGTTCTCTCGAACAGGTCGTACTCCCACCAAGGTAATCGTTTCTTCGCCGTGTGCCTGCAAGATTGGAAGCGAGCGAAACTCAATTTCCGTCCAAGCGGCCTCGTCTCGCTCATCACCTTGAGTTTGTTCCACACTTGTTTGTCCAGGTCCGCCCCCTCGAACGAGTGGCCCATGCGGAACAGCATGTTGTACAAGTCCTTTGAGTGAGCGACGAACAGCGGCAGGGTCTCAGAATTCTTCGCGAAACAGCTCTGCATGGCTCCGCGAAGAGCGATGTCGCGGGTCTCCTCCGAGTGCAGCCCGAACGGCAAGTTCCATGATATTGCCATTGATTGGAAAAGGCCCTTCAGCCCTGCTGCTTTCATGGCGGCGTCGAAAGAACAATCTGCTGCATGCGAAGGGTCTGGCCTCCGCCCGACATTGAGGTTGAAGAAATGTTGCGCCGCCATGTTGCCGCAATGCTCATCGGAACCCAGGTCGGAGCACAGACCAATCCAGGGCCATGTGCGCCAATTGGCCCATCGCTCGGATTTAGAGTCAAATTGCACGTGCTTCAAGCCATCGTCCCATGGCGTACTCACTTGGATCTGATGGTCGAGATCTGTAAGATACCGCTTGGCGCAAGTGCGATACACGGGCAAAGGACGATGAGCTGTCTGCTTGGCGCCTGCAGCCCGATCAAGCCAAGCGCGCTGGCGATCATGAGTGCCAGCGGTGCCGGGAAGGGTCTTCAACGTTTTCGGCCCCTTCTTAGCTCCCTCGATGGCCTCATCATCGAAACACTTGTCTGCCTGGGCACGGCTTCAATAGAAACACCTACCTCAAAGATAGTAATTGACAGCCC
Organism: Prorocentrum cordatum; assembly: GCA_963575745.1. Taxonomy (NCBI): domain Eukaryota; class Dinophyceae; order Prorocentrales; family Prorocentraceae; genus Prorocentrum; species Prorocentrum cordatum. The sequence goes on from CAUYUJ010015438.1 coordinate 563,924, forward strand.
CAGTTCGGGGGATGACGACCGCGATAACATTGCCGGAGGGGCCTTCGTGTCTTAGCGATGTTGAGCAAAAAAAACGCCCTCCAATGCCAGGGATGACCCATTCCCCACATCATAGCTCCACTCCGCCTGCTGCTGCCCTCCCTTGCCCGCAAATCTTGCGAACCTTCCGACTCCCTTGTTTACTTCACCGTGTCCCCCTGTGGTGTTTCCTCCCTTTGTGTTCTTCTGCTCTTCCCTCCTACTCCTTCCCTCGGATGTGGACGCTAACGCATTGTGGGGCCCCGTGCGCATCCACACGGTTGTGCCCCCTGGCCCCACGCTGACACTAAAGCGTTCCAATCCAAATCAGAATCGGAAGACGACGCCCTCACCACAAAAATCGGTTACCAATCGTAACCGTCTTGGGGCCTTTGGGAGCCGGCTTGAGCCCATCTCGGGGCCTTTATTGGGTTCCCTCAAGGGCGCGTATGTGGCCTCCCCCATGCCCTCGGACTCCTCCAGGTCTGCCTGGAGGGCTCCGAGAACACCCTGAAAAGGCCCCGTGAAGGCTCCGAGAGGGGCCTTGGAGTGTTCGTTTTGAGGGCCCTTCAAAACGAACGCTCCCATGCCCCTATTAAAGCCCTCTTGGAATCGTCCTGGGCCCATCGCGGGGCCCTCTGTGTGCCCTCAAGGGCGCTCTTGTGGCCTTCCCAAGGCCCTTGGACTCTTCCACAGGGGCCTGGAGAAGCTTCACGAGGGCCCTCAGAGGGACCCAACACGGCTCCCAGAGGGGCCTGGGAGTGTTCGTTTTGAGGGCCTCTCAAAACGAAGACTCCCAAGCCCCTTTGGGCGCTCTCTGGGTGACGTCTTGGGCTCATCTCGGAGTCAGAAGCGATAACTTCCAACGCCAGTGGAAGTGACACCTCCCAGGGCCCACTCAGGGCCCCAGAAAGGCCCCAAGAAATCCCCAAGAGGGCCACAAGGGGGCGCCACGAAGGCTCCAAGAGGGGCTCAGAAGGAACCCGAACGGGCCCTTCGAAGTGTCACTTTCAGCGCCCGTGACAGCGACACGCAGGTCAGTGATACGTTTTGCCCCTCTATCGTATCAACCGGTGTCTGTGTTGTCACGGTTTCCGCCCTCGTGCCTTCGAGGGGGGGCATGATTTGTTGCCCGCTCTGGGTGTCACGGAATACCCCCAGGGTCTGGGTAGCTCTAGGTAGAAGAAGAGATAGGCATCAGATACAGCGACAGTTTCGTAGCGGAGCGGGGGCCCAAGGATGGCCCCCAGGAGCGTTTAACAGTTTTAACGCCGTTCCGGGGTCACCAAATAGCAGGCTCACCAATCCCATGTAGTGGCGTCGCCGTCGCGCGGCGTCTTGTTACCATTTGCCCCCCCCGGCCGGTGGGCATTTGGCTCAAGATGAGCTCAGACCACAACCGTTCAACTGCACAGCACACGTGGAGAGGGCACAGACACAGCAGTCCAAACCAGCCAGCCAAACGGCACGAATCAACAAAACGACACTGACCAGCCAAACGACATATCACTACACGACACCAACGAACAACGCGAACTCCACCGACAGCCAACCAAACACATAATCAACCAACACAACGAAACCAACCCACAAAGCCTGACCAACCACTGTATTCGTGAGTCGGGTTGGTCTTGTAAGTGAACCGCTAGAGCCCGCGAAAGACATAAGCAGTGACCAGAGCACCGTAATGCAGAAGCGTCCCCGGGCGGTGGCGGGAGTCTCGGATCTCCCGCGGGACTGGGGCGTACCGGGTTCGTCCTGGGTCCGGTTTAGTGAAGTGAAGGATTTCGGGGTGCTTGCACGTCAAAAACCTTCACTTCACTAATCTGGGGCCCCTGGAGCCCCAGGGCGTTTCAGGTCCCCTCGCTGTCTGGGTGCTCCAGGGGGCGCAGTGGCGGCTTACCAGAGGCCTTGCTCCCTGGCCTTAGTTGCTGTCGCCCGTGGTGCTCGACGGCCGTCTTGGAGCTGTCTTGCGGCGGTCTGGGGCACTCCCGAAACGTCTGGGGGCCATCCCAAAGCCCCAAGGCGCCAGGCATGTTTTTCCCCAGGCATGTTTTTTAGCACGCCTCCTGGAGCTCCCATGGGGCCCCATTGCGCCCCTGGGGCGCGCACGCGAGCAAGGCAAGGCCTCCTCCTCACCCCCCTCTCCTTTGCCTCCGGGATCCCCCTCGCGCCTCCTGTCTCGTTGGACTCTGGCGGGGGCAGGCCTCAAAGGGAAGAGGGAGAGGAGGAGGTGGAGAAGATTGAGGAGGTTCTGCATTTGGAACTCACATGTTTGCCCATGACCTCGCCCAAGAGGCAGCGCACTTGAGCCAACGAAACGAGGGCCCGCTGAGACATTCGAGCATTGTTTGCACCATAAGTTGCGTTTTTGGCACCTTGAGGCCTGTGGGACTGCATGGGCGCCCGTATTGTCGTTGCAGAACACGGTGACCTGGCAGTGCCACGTCTTGGCCCACCCCTTGTCGGTGATGACCCCGAGGTCTTGTACACCTTCCAAAGCCCGCTGGCCCGAGAGACAATACTTCGCGCAGAAACGGTCTGTGGACTCCGCGTCGGCGTCGCCCTCTGGGTCGGGGAAGTGGAAGTCGGCGCCTGCAGCGGGGCGCCCCGATTACAGGAGCCCGATCTTGCGAGGTCTATTCCATATTTTGGAAAAATCGCCGGTGCAGTCCGGGCCCCAAAAGACGACGTCGACGTAGAAACGCACTTGTGTCAGACTGAGGGAGGCCAAGGAAAGATCACCCTGAACACCGAATCGATGCCCCCCGCGCGCCACGGGAAACATCCATTTCGGCAGAGGCGCTGATCACCTGAAGCCTCAAGTTGTTCCTCCGAGTCTACAAGCAGGGCCGAGTTGAAAATCTGTACCCGCGGACTCGCTTCTCGCACCTCCCCAAGTTTTCAGCCCCCACGCACCGAAGACACGATAGTGGCCAAAGCGCGCATTTTGAGGAGAGGGGGGGCCACGGGGGGGGGGAACATCATCAGCAGCAGGCAATGGAGGACAGGACCCAAAGGCGGTCAACCAGTCTAAAGTTCCCTCCCCAGCTCGCCTGCAGTAGGCCCGTCATCTTCGAGCATCTCTGACGCCCCTCCGAAGGCCATCGCGAGGAAATGGCTCTCCAATCGGACAGCCAGATCCCACCAGATCTGGGACGTGAGCGATCGAACTGTGGGGCAATCGATCGGCTCCAGCTTCAGCAAAAAGTCGCGGAAGTCCACGCGGCCCTTGCCTGGGAAAGCCTTTTTGATAGCGGCGGCCCAGACCCCCAATACGACTACCGAGCACTGGCCGTTTACAGCAGCGTCGTCCGGCACGCGCATGATCCCGCCCAGGTCCAGGATGCCATCGGCGGAAATCTCGACGACGATGGTCGCTCTGTGAATGACGTCCTTCGGGCGGGGCCACTTGCACTGCCAGGATGGCTCTACCTCAATCTGAACCCGGAGCGGCTCCGCCACGCCGTTCAGAAGCTCGGCAAGCAGAGCGCCCAAGAAGTGACGGGCTGCATCTCGATTGGTGGGACTGTCGAGGCCGCCAGCCCGCGTGCCAGAACGGCAACTCCAACGGCTCAGGAAAAACAAGAGAGAGAACGTGCTGAACGCTGAATCGGGCAAACACCGTTGCCAATATGGGATGCGTTCATACTTCTTAGGAGGCTTGGAACCCTCTCTGAAGGAAGGGAAGATCATGTGTTGGTCCTCGGACCCGATAGCGTCTCGCAGCAGGTCGGGCCAACTCCTCATGGCACTCCATACCCACTTCGACGGCCAACCCTGGTACGTGGTCATGCGGAGGATGCCGTACAAATCGGGCAAGCTCCAATAGATGCTCATGTTGTGGGCGCGCTTCCTCGTGAAGACCCAGGCTTTGATCTCAAAGGTGGCGCCAGCGCTTGGAAACGGCAGGCGGAGCTCTGCATAGCGGCGCTGGACCAGATCCTGCTCCATGCCTTTGATGCCAGTCACCTCGTCCGACCTGCGGTCACACGCAAAGGTGCCCCGTGCGTTACGAACAAAAACCTGCCAACGCAACGAACGAGTGCGACTCTCACGCCCGTCGCGTGACAGGTGCCTCCAAAGATTCACAGAGAGCGCACGGCGCTGGGGCGCACGGACTCTAATGCGATCAGCCCCCCGCCCCCAAGAGAGAGGAACAATTCGACGAACGGGGCATCGGGCAGGCGGGGCCCAAAGGCGAACATCTTTGCCGATCCCGACTCTGTCACTTGAGCTGTGTACAAGTTCCCGTCGGCGTCCGCCAGAGATATGAGGGAGAAGCAATGGTCTGGGTCTAACTCTAGAGGCTCGCCGTCCACACCGACGTTATAGAACGTCCCTACGCCACTCTCGTCGTCAACCTCCATCTGCCAGGCGTTCGCCTCAACTGGAAACGTGAAGGTCTCTCGAGTGATCATGTGCGTGGCAACGCACTGCCCTGTCTCGAGAACGTCGATGGCGATGACCTTTCCGTGTGGCGAAGCTGTGGTCTGCAGGCGGCATCCCGGGTCTGGCATGTGTAGGACTTCAGGCCAGCTGTGCTGCAGCAGAGGGCGGATTGATCCAAAAACTACTGGAGCCCTCTCGGAGCCATCCTGGAGCCGTCTTGGGGCCCTCTTGGCGCCGTCTGGGGCCCTTCGTGGAGCCGCAAGATGGGTCCAGGACAGGTTGGGAGGGGGCCCGAGGGGGCCCAAGTCTGGTCCAGGAGGGCCCCAAGAGGGCCGTTTATCGCGCATGTCGTGCGCATGTCGCGGCCATGGGGCGCAGAACGACGACGACATGCACACGACATGCGCTCTTGGGCCCGTCTTGGGGCCCACTTGGGGCCCTTTTGGAACCCTCTGGGGGCTCTTGGAGCCCCAAGAGGGGCCAGGACAGGGTGGGAGGGCCCCCGAGGGTCCCCAAGAGGGGGCCAGCAGGGCCCCAAGAGGGCCCAAGAGGACCCCAACAGCGCCCTTCAGGGTGTGACTTTCACCGCCCGTGAAAAAGACACCCTGCAGGGCCCTCTCAAGGCCGTCTTGGGACCCTATTGGAGCCGTCTTGGGGCCCTCTGGGAATCATCTTGGGGCCTTCGGGAGGCCCTCGGAGGTTCCCTGGAGGGCCTTCAGACTGCTCAGAAAGGCCCCCAAGAGGGCCCCACACAGATTCTATGGCATGGCGTGTGCTTGGGGCCCTCTTGGGGCCTCCTGGAGCCGTTCCGGAACCTCCTTGGAACCGTTTGAGGCCCTTGAGCCCTTCCAAGGGCCTTCAGAGGAGCTCAATAAGAGGGCCCCAGGGGAGCCCCAAGAGGGTCCCAAGGCCCCGGGAGGGCCGTAAGAGAGCGCCCAGAGGGCCCCAAGACCCAAGACGAGCCCAAGGTGGCTGCAAGGAGGCTCCACGAAGGCCTCAAAGTTCTTACACAAATTCAACACATTGGAGGCCCTCTTGAAGCCCACTTGGAAACCCTCTTCAGGCCGTCTTCATCCGACCACGGCGATGGCGGGCTGAAAACCCGATAACCCCAATGTGGTCACAGTATGCTACGACATGGATTGTGCATTTGTTCCCCCCTGCATGCGTCAATCAAGTGTGGCTGCTCTTTCTCCCCGCTCGACGCGTGCCGAATACTGCGTGGCGGCATTCGCGTTTCGGCCACACTCTCAAGACAACCTCGAGCTTGTGCGCGAAATGGACGGCTGATGGGCTGGCACGCCGATATGATAGCGGAGGGAACGGCTTGCCAAAATGAGACCGGATGGGCCAACACGCCGATGTGATAGCGGATGGGCCGGCACGCTAAACGGAGCACGCAATTCCTGACCAAATCCCACCAGCCCTCTGAGCGTAGGTGGTTTAGAGAGTTTCCTCTTCCAACCCCCTTCTTGTCCTTCGGGGAGGGGTTTACCCCTCCCCCTACCCCCTCCTCTGGACCTGGACGGGAGGGGCCGCGGGTAGTCAGAGCGTCCAAGAAGGCCCAAGGCGGTTCCAAGAGGGCCTCAGAGAGTCCAAGATGAGTTCCAAAATGGCTCAAGATAGCCCCAGACGCTTCAAAATGGCTCCGAAGATCCACCAAGAGCCTCCAAGAGCGCCCCAAGACGGCTCCAAGAGGCCAAATAGCTCCCCATGGAGGCGTCCAACATGCAAAAATCTTTCAAACACCTTAAGAAAACCTGCGATGGTTGCTTTCTCGCCTTTTCGTTTCCAATGGCTATCCGAGGCTTCAAGATGGCTCCAAGATGGCACAAGAGGGCCCGAATAGGGGCCCAAGAGAGCCCTAAGGCGGCCCCAAAAGCGCCCAAGAGCGCTCCAAGAGCGCCCCAAAGAAAGGTCCAGGAGGCGATTTCTGGCGTTCTGGAATGGCAGTGATAATTGAGGGACCCCCCTTCTATGATCGATCTCCTCCAAGATGGCACCAAGAGCGCCCCTAAAGCTCCCAAGAGCGCCCCAAGAGGGCCCCAAGAGGCGCCCAGACTGCCCCAAGAGATCTCCAAGAGGTTCCCAAGAGACCCCCAAGAGACCCCCAAGAGGCCTCAAGAGGATCCCCGAGGCACCCAGGAAGCCCCTGGCCCATGACAGGGAACTGCTGGCGAGCAGTACGGGATGCAATTCTGCCCAATGAATAACAATGTGTTCTGCCCAACACTTGATGTTCAAAAAATTGTCAGGTCCCATCATAAATTAAACATTACATTTTTGTACGTTCGCCCTGGCTGTTCCCATAACGTCGTGATTATGGAGCTGCATCAACGCACATCGCTGTCATGAGTTAGTGAGCCGAAAATGCACTTGTTTCCCACTTCCCTGATCCCTCGACCTTCCTCGCCTCCCTCTTCTACCTGCCTTATCAGCCTCCTCCTCGTAATCCCCATCTTTGCTCCCGCACTTCCGTGATGACCTCAACTCGCCTGGGCGTCGTTTCTGGATGGGCTCATGGGGATACGGGAAGCATCAAGAATTCCTGCAGGACCAGGCTGGCACAGTATCCACGGCCTTCTCGGCCCAAGGCTTGATAGCTACATCGTGACAGTCTCCCCTCCCTCCGAGCCCTGGCATGGACCGACCGTCCACGGGCCCCTTGTTGGGGCCCTCCCGGGTTCTCTCGGGATGACTTGGGCCTCCCCCTACCCAATTCAGAAATGTGCCACGGCCGTTGCGCATCATGGCGACCTATCGCGGGGCCCCCTCAGGCTCCTGCTAGGGCCCCTTGGGCCCTCCTGCGGGCATTTTGGAAACCCTCCCGCCCAGAACAGAACGCTAAAACGGCCGTTGCACCTCCTGGTGACCCATCTTGGGCCCACCTTCGGCCGCTCTCTCGGCCCTCTCGAGCCCTGCCATCCCCCCCTCCCTCCACCTCTCGTCCTGCTCCTCCTCCTTCCCCGCTTGTCAAGTATTGATTGTTACGTATGGTGGGAGGTCTGGACCAAAGGCTTGCGGCGCGTCTGCTTCCAGCGCGTTGCGTCGCAGTTGAGGTCCTACTCTTGATTCCAGTGCCCTGCCTCGTTGTTTAGGCTTCCAGGCGGGAGGTCTGGACCAAAGGATTACCGCGCTGTTGCTGTCACTGCGGCGCATTGCCGCTGAGGCCTTACTTTGACGCCCAATGCGTTGCATTGCAGTTGAGGCTTTCAGGCAGGAGGTCCAGACCAAAGGCTTACCGAGTTGTTGCTTCCACTGCGTTGCATCGCCGCTGGTGCATTAGTTTTGCTTCCAGCGTGTTGCATCGCAATTGAAGTTTGCAGGCGGGAGGTCTGGACCAAAGGCCTACCGCGCAAGCGCTGTAAAGTTGAACCCCTGCGGCAGCATGAGTAGGTGAGCTCTTGTGCAGAAGCCCTCTCACCCCAGAGCCGCGGGGGAACAAAGGGCTTCTGGTGACCGATAAACGGTTCCCGCATGTAGGGTTGAATTTTCGCCAGTGCCTAGGAGAACGCGCGCCCTTTGCATGATCGGAATGGTGTGCGACATGTGGTTGCATGCGGCAAAACGCGAGTGCCGCCACGCTTTCGCGCAGCTAGCTTGTACATCTTGCTGCACAAAGGAACCCCTCACCCTGGGAGAATCACGCAAGCCCCTTTCTAGGGTCCAAGCGTCCGAGAAGACCTAGAGGAACCCCGAATGGCCCCAATGGGGCACTTGGGAGCTCCGAGCCCGACTCGGAAACAGCATCGGAGGCGCCCAGGGAACATGCAAGAAGAGAAACGACGATTCGGGCCGGGGGCGGGGGCGAGGGGGTGCTAGGAGGAGGAATAAGGAGGAGCGATGCCTTGGGCAGGGGGCGGCGGGAGTGACCGAAAGCTTTGAGGAAGTGTAACGCCGTGGGCTCCTCCCGCAAACGTCGTAAAGCACGACGGGCGTATTATCCGAGAGGGCGTCGGGATGTCACTGACGCATATCACGAGAGACACCGCGAGAGTGCATCGACGGGGGAAGAGGAAGTGGGGAAGAGAGCGGAACGAGGGCAAGAGAGGAGGGCAGATATGATCCACGAATTACCGCTGGATCCTCGACCCACGGACCTGTCGCCACCAACTGCGACACAGCGGACCTCCAGGGATGACAGGAGACCCGCGGGAGCCGACTATCCTGACTCAATCCGCCTGAACCCCTGCCCGAAGGAGCCGACTCAGACGTGCGGCGGGCTGAGGCCAGGAAGGAACCCCAAGCCAGTTTTTCATCGCCGCGCTGGCCCAGCAACGGTTTGGTTTCGAACTGCACGGTTAAGGATGCTAGACGTTGCGACGGGGTGTTTTTTTTTTTTTTTTTTTTTTTTTTTTTTTTTTTTTTTTTTTTTTTTTTTTTTTTTTTTTTTTTTTTTTTTTTTTTTTTTTTTTTTTTTTTTTTTTTTTTTCTTTTTTCTTTTTTTTTTTTTTTTTTTTTTTTTAAATAATTGGGTATGGCGGTTAGACCTGTAATGATGGATGATGCAATGACGATGGATATGTCACGTTCTCTCGGGCGGCGCGCCGCCCCCCCCCCCTGCTGCCCATGGGCAGCTAGTGCACTGCAGCGCCTGCTACGCTCCCCGCAGTGCGACGTCGAACGGGCCCGCTGCAATGCAGCCCTATTGCCGCGGAGCCCCAGAACCCGAAAATTGCGCTGAAGTCGCGCGATCACGTTGAAACACACCTAGGCCGCCACTACCCCCGTCTTGACCTTTTTGGCGGCACTGCTCGCTTTCGCTGCCTCCCGAGACCTCTTCATGGAGTCCTTGCAAGCAGCCGCCTTGGCTTCTTTGACGAGTTTCGCGGCGTCTTTCATGGCGTCGGTTTGCGCGGACCCCGCATTGGCAGCCTCCTGCTTTACCTTCCAGGCCGAGAAGATGCGATCCACGAGCGCCTCGTGGGCAGCCTCACGCAAAGGAGCAAATTTCTCGGCGTTCGGGCCGGCGTTCGGGCCTTTCTTCGGGAACATTTTGAAGATGGGTTTCTTGGGCAGGTCCTCCTGTTCGAAATGGGCGATCTTATCGTGCCAGTTGCCCTGCAGAATGTTGCAGTCTTTGGGGATCTTGTACTTAGACACGTCGGCCTCGGCATTGGTCTGGCGATGCTTGATCGTCTTGTAAAACGTCGCGTCGGACGTGGTCGTGTACCGGCCGCCCTTCCAGTGGATGGACCCGTCCGCCGCCACGCCCCCATGGTGCTTGAACGCGCCCAGCGGCTTCCCGACCCTCTCCGCGCACTCGTCCAAGTAGTTCACCATGACGGCCCGCACCAACACCCGAGCGTCAAACTTGTGATCAGGCTGGAGGCCCGTATGCAAACACATCAAGTGAAGCCCTGAATCGGGAAGTTTTTCCAATATCACTTGGATTTCGGCTGCGGTCATGTCGCTCTTCTCCCCGATGTACCAAATCACGAAATCAGGATACTCCTTGTACAACTGGGTCAAGTTGGCCACCTTCATGAACCGCTGGGACGCGCTCGCGCCAATGGCAGCCTCAACCCGGAGTGACTGAGCGTTTTTCTTATACTCACGGTAGCACGGCATGATCAGGCGGGAATCCTCCACGCATCCCTGGACCATCTCGAGGAGAAGCTCATGCTTGCCCAAAACGTCGTTGTCCTCGAATTCGTTGCCTGTCAAAGTCGGTGCTGGTAGTTTGACGGTCTTCGTGTCCGGGCTGCCGCTCGAACCCGCTGCACTCGCCCCCTTCTTTGCCGAATCTGGCGCCTGGCCTTTCAGAGCCATGGCTCCGAACCCGCCCACAAGACTCCAAGTGCGCACGTGCCTCGCGCGATCGCGCGCTTACTGGTTGAATTTGAACCAAATTTGAACGATGGAGTGCAATGACGGTGATATCGAAAACCATGTGTAGCGGTTGGACACTGCCGTGCCTGTGACTAAGATGCATGGCGGTTGCCTTGCGCACAGGGGAACACGGACAAGGAAACGAAGCGAACGATCACCCCGCCAGACAGAAGTATTACCCTGGTGGATGAACCAATCATGTCCAGCTGCGAGTCACGCAATACAACATGGTCCACTCCACGTAAGCAACGCGCCCCGAAAAGGGATGCAGCACGGAACAGTGTTGATGGGGGCCGCGAAATGTGAGAGGGTTGTGCCGACATCGGCTGGGCGGCGGCATGTGGACCCTGCCGCTGGGGCCTTCGGTGGAGCCCCATGTGGGCCACGAAATGTGTGAAGGGTGTGCCGAGATCGGCTGAACGACGGCACGTGGACCTTGCCGTTGGGGCCTTTTCGGTGAAGCACCCTATGGGGCCACGAAGCGCGCGAGGGGTGTGCTGGAATTCGCTGGGTGACAGCATGGGAACCCTGCCGCTGGAGCCGTCGGTGGCACTCACCATGGGGCCACGAAGCGAGAGGACGTGTGCCGACATGGGCTGGGCGACGGCATGTGGACCCTGTCGCTTGGGCCATCGGGAGTGCTCCCCATGGGGCCACGAAGCGTGTGAGCGTATGACGAAATGGGCTGGGCGGCGGCCTGTGGACCCTGCCTCTGGGGCCGTCGGTGCAGCTCCACGTGGGACCACGAAACGCGTGAAGGGTATGCCGAAATATGCTCGGCGGCGGCCTTGGAAACCTGCCGCTGGGACCTTTTTTGGGGTGGAGGTGTCTATGGGGCCACGAGACGTTTGAGGGTGTGTCAATGAAGCCTGGGCGACGGCATGTGGACCTTGCCGCCGGCACCTCCGATGAGTTTCTCATGGGGCACGGAACGTTTGAGGGGCGTGCCGACATGGGATGGGCGGCGCACTGAAGACTCTGCCGATGGGGCCTTCGGTGGAGCACCTCACAAGGCCACGAGACTTGCGGGGGGCGTGGCGAAGCAGAGACGCGCGGGACAAAGGGGGTGTTTTGATGATCCTGATGAAAATGGTGGTATTAATGATGGAGACGACGAGAATGCTGATGATGGTGATGACGATGACGATGGCGACGATGACCATGGACGATGACGACGGGGACACGCGGAGAGCAGGGGCAGGTATGCAAAGAGGGAGGACGAGGGAGGAGGACGGAAGGAACGACGCGGGGCGGTGTCTCTTCAAAACGAAGAACCAACACTGCAATATGGCAGGACGTTTCTGGACGACCACCCACCTTCCCGGCGCGGTCAATGTCCGCGACAGCATCGCCAGCACTACGAACGAAATGTTCGAAGTCTTCCTGCGGCATTACACGCGGGGTGAAAATGCCAGGGGTGAGGGTCGAAACCGCCGCAGCGCAAAGCAAATGTACAATCCTGCAAGAGCCCAACCCACATCAACCGATCCGAAACAAGCACGCAAGCCTTTGACGGCCCCAACGCACGTGACATCGCATAACGCGACGCACTATCGAAACTGTTCGACGCGCGGCCTCGGAATAACATCGGGCTCCATGGAACATCGAATGGAAAACATGAGAAATCGCCCTGTGGCTCGGAGACCCCAAATTAGTGATGTGAAGTATGTTGGGCCGCAGAGGAGGGGACGAGAGAGGGACCAGGACAGGGCGATGGTATTTTCATGGCAGCGTGGCGACGCGCATCTCCACCTGGGCGTGGGCCCTGACGGCCCACGCCCGACGCGAGCGCGTGGGCCCCGACGGACCGCGCGCTCGCGCTCTGGCACGCCTGCGGCCGCTTGGCCATGAGAAGAGAGAGCGCAGCCGCGCGCGCGGGGACGCCCAGCCCGAAGTGCGAGGGCGGATCCTGAGGCCGCAAGAGCCTCGCGCGCGCGGCCACTTGCCTGCAACCTTGAAGCCTTCCGCGCCCCGCGCGCCCAGAGCGCGGGCGCGGCGCGTGCGCGAAGCGCGCAAAGGAACAAGGAAAGAGCGGCGCATGATGCGCCGGGCGCAGAGCGCAAGTGTGGCCCCGACCGCACGGCGCGCAGGACGCGCAGCGCGGCTGGGTCCAGGAAGCGCGCGACGTGCGCGCAACGTTCAAAATCCTCAAAGGAACGAGGATCGCAGGCGCCACCTGCGTACCGTAGGCTGAAAGGATCGCAGGCGCCACCTGCGTACTGTAGGCTGAGAGGATTCAAAATCCTCAGAAGAAAGAGGATCGCAGGCGCCACCTGCGTACCGCAGGCTGAAAGGATCGCAGGCGCCACCTGCGTACTGTAGGCTGAGAGGCAAGCCGGCTCACTCACGGGCCTGTCCCGAGTAGCGGCCCGCCTCGATGGGCCGCCGTCTTCAGCCCGCAGCCCGCGATGCCGCGGGCGCTGGCGTCGGGATGTGGGGTGCTCCACGCCTAGATGGATGGCGTGTTCCCATGACGATCGCGGCTCTCGTCGCCGCTGCGGTCTCCGCCGCGCTCACTGCGGTCCCGGGGGCTGCCGCCATCGCCGCCCCTCGACGCGCGACCGCCCGCGCTGGGCCTGTCACGCCCACTCCGGCCGCGGCTGCCCTGGTCGCCATTGGAGCGGCCGCCCTTGCCGCTCTTGTCGCCCTTGCCGCCGCTCTTGGCGCCCTTGGCGGCCTTGCCGGAGTGTTTGCCCTTGATCTTGCCGCCCTTGCCGCCCTTGTCGCCCGCGCCCTTGCCACGCCAGGCTGGGATCCCACCCCCGCCCGCGGCAGCCTCCGCTGCGGCAGCACGCCGCCGAATTTTTCTCCTGCTCGTACCAGCCGCCGCGGGGGGCGCGAAGCTGCCCAGCGTGCTTCCCGGTCTTACGCCGCGTGCGGCCGGGGGGGGTGTCGCCGCGCCGCGCCCGCGCTGGGTCCCGCGCCAGACTGCGGCTGGGCGACCTCTCGCGCTTGGGCCGGTTGCGGCTGGGCGACCTCTCGCGCTTGGGCCAGCTGAGGTCGCCTGGCGGGCGGCCCCCCTCAGCCCCCGCACCCGCAGCACCCGTGCTGGGGCGCTCTCCGTGGCCGGCACTGGGGCCCAGCGCCTCCCGCACGGTGTGGCCGCTCTGCCGGGCCTTCTCCACCGCCGTCTTGGGTTTGCCGAAGGCGACGCGGCAAGCCTCGCAGTAGCTCACGTCGCACCCCTTACAGTGCCACCGCAGGGCTCCGCTGTTAGCTCCGCCCGCGGGGCACATTTCGCAACCCCAACCGTCTCCCGGGTCAAAGGAGCTCCAGCGCATCTTGAGAGCGCACGTCGGGCAGGCAGGCGGCTGGATGGTCGGGCCATCCTCCCCGTCGCTGCCTGGGTCAGGGCCGCGAGGCCGGCTCGCCCACTCCGTGACCACTGTGCACGGGTCCGTCTTGTAGAACCGATAGTTCGACCTCATGCACTCCCGCGCGCGCTTTGCATCAGCGCGGCGCTGGAACTCCACGAGCACACACGGCTCCCGCTTGTGGCGGTGGTCGCACAGGAAGGCGATGTGTTTGACGACCCCAAAGGGCACGACCACCTGCCTGACCACCTCGGCGTCGACGTGGTGCGGTACCCGCTCGATGCGGATGATGGACTCGCCCTCGTCGTGCTGGTCACTGGGCTGCTGCTGGGCGCCCTGGCGCTGCTCCTCTTTGCGCCTACGGCGGCTCCTCGAGCGCGGCTGGCGCCGGGGCGGACCGTCCCCCGCGCCTGGCGCCGCCGTCTCCTCCACCTCAGTCTTCACCTCGAAGGACCGCGGCGGCGCCCCCCCGCTCTTGGGCTTCAGGACGGCCTCGCGCTTCACGATGTCGGCCTTCGGGGGGGCGCCCCCCGTCTTGGGCTTCAGGACGGCCTCCTCCCCCCGTCCCCTGCGCCCGCGATCGCGAGGCTCATCGCGCTCGCGATCGCGGCGCCTCGCGCGCGAGGGCGAGCGCAAGGGCGCAGGGCGCCTCTCACGCTTGCGGACCTCCTCGGCGAGGCGCTCCTGCCCCGGGGACCGCGGGGGCCGCGGGCGCTCCACTGGAGCGCCTTTGCTCTGGCGCCGCGCTGCAGCCTGGATGGCCGCACGCGCCAGCGCCGCGGTCACGGCGTCCTCGCCCGGCTCGAGGACCGGGGCTGGGGTCGACCTCCCCTCGCCCCTGCTCGAGGCGTCCTCCACGTCGGTGAGCTCCACGACCGCCTCCGCGTCCACCGTGCGCATCATGTCGAGCAGCCCCCTGTTGTTCTTGCAGAGCTCGCGGAGCTCCGGCATGGGCTGCCCCTGGAACTGGGCCAAGGCGAGCGCCAGCTTGGCCGCCTGGCGCTGGACCTTGATATTCGGCCCCGCGCCCACTCCCCACGCGCCCCGCTTGCCGTCGACGATCACCAGCTGGCCGTGGTCCTCGCTCGCCCCCGCGGCCAGGCAAGCCGCCGCGATGCACGGGGCTGCTTCGTGGTCGTGGTTGACCATCTCGACGAGGTCCTCGCTGTCCAGCTCGTCCACCACCGTGTACAGGATGTTGTGGGCGGCACTCCGGAGCTCGTCCGACAGCGCGGCCCCCGAGACGACGACGCCGAGGGGGTTCACCGCCATGATGCTGTAGTCATGGCCGCGCGCCTTGCTCTGGTCCGGGGCCACCGGGCCCACCAGGAATCCCATGATGCACGCTGCCGAAGCGCGGGGCGGAGGCGCGGCTGGCGCGCGAGGCTGGGGTGCGCGCGCTGCTCGCGCGCCTCGCTCTGGAGTGGGAGATGGCTGCGGATGAGAGGACCAAGAGGAGGTGGGCGTGCCTGGGGCGATCGGGGGCGGCAGCGAAAAGGGGGTCGAGGGCGAGAGGTCCACCGGGATACCCCCGCAACGCGAAGCCCCCGCCCCGAAACGAACACCTGTAGGACCCGCCTGCTGCTTCCCAACACGCCCGCTAACTCCTCGCCCTGGCTCGTATCTCACCGGCCCCTCCTCTCCTTCCCCCTCCGTATTTGACCCTGCTCGCGCCGAAGGGCGCGCCCAGGGGGGGCGCCCGGGCGCCCAGGCCGGGCGCTCCGAGGGCCTCAGGTCGCTCCCAAACGGGGGCGGGTCGCTCCCGGCCAACCGGTCGGGGCGGGCGCCGGCCGCGACGCCGTCATCACCGCGGGCGTCTGGGGCCAGTAAGGCGTGGCCCTCCGCCATGCCTCGGGCGAATGGAGCCTGACGCCGATGGTCCTCCCAGAGGTATCCGTGGAAGGCGTCCGTGGACCACCTCCCGAACCTCTTGACCGCTTCCAGGTCGCGACAGGCGTGGTACAACGCCGTCGCGCCCCCGATGCGCAGGGAGTGGGATCCCATCTGGCCTGCGCCCACGCCGCAGGCGGCAGCCGCGAGTTGGAGGAGCCCCTGCACCTCCTCCCGCATAATCGGGTGGCCATCGGGCCGGCGGAACAGGGGGAGCCCCGCCTCGGTTCCTCGTCCAAACCGGTCACGCTCTCCGAGCCCTAAGAAGGTCGGCGACGATTTTGCCGGCGAAATCCACCATGGATTTTATGTTCAACGATTCGCAACCATGCCAGACACCGCGCGCATGTTGTCGGGCGTACAAGCGCGAGCCCGCATTCTCGGCGGAGCGCGCATTCTATGCCAACGCGCGTTATTGCAAACTGTTCCGTCTTTCTCTGTCCCTCCATTCGTCGTCCTCCTCCTTTCACCTCACTCGCCGCGTGGCGCCGATATGTTTCCATTGACATGTCGTATCGTATTAATGTCTACATGTGCGCCCCGTAAGTTATTTGGTCTTGATCGAACCCGAGGTTATTGCTCGACTTCGGGGCTGTGGTTTGAGCCGCGATCTGACAACCTCGAGTCGCCTTCTTCCTCCTCCACCCCTTCTTCTATACTTCTTCTGGGGCGCCCGAGTGCGACACTTTGGTGATGTCGCGGCGGAATTTCGGCCGCGTTCTCAGGACAACCGTTTAAAGACAGTTTAATTCGACGGTGGTTTTCTCTCTTGCGTGCACGGCGGCATTCACGCTGCCCTCTCCTGCGCACCGAAGGCCTCTGCACCCGCAGGGCCGGTCCCCGGGGAAAATCAAAAGAAATCCCACAAGCCCTCTGGGCGGAGGTGGTTTGAATCGTTTCATCTTTCAACCTCCCTTTTCCCCTTCTGGGAATGATCTCCCCCCCCTTCCTCCATGGGTCTGGACCAGGGGTGCGGGGAGGCGTTCGAGCGTCCAAGATGACCTAATATAGCCTCAAGATGGCCTCAGAGACTTCAAGATGGCCCCCTATATGGCCTACTATTATTGAAGATAGCTCAAGATGGCTTCGAAGATGCTCCAATAGGCCCCAAGACCTCACAAGATGGCCTCCAGTGGCCACGGGCCCCCCCAGGGAAGCCCCCGACACGCCAAAATCATTCCAATACCTAAGGCGAAAACAACCATGGCTGCATTCCCGCCTTTCCGCGCCCAATGGACTTCCGAGGCCTCCAGATGGCTCCAAGATGGCCCAAGAGAGCTCCAAGAAGGGCCAAAGAGGGCTCCAAGACGGTCCCAAAAACGCCCAAGAGCGCCCCAAGAGAGCCCCAAGAGACGGCTGTGGGAGCTCTAGAGGGGCGACGCTGTTAGGGCCGCCCCCCTATATTGATCGATATCCTCCAATATGGCCCCAAGAGAACGCCCAGGGCCTCCAAAATTATCCCAAGAGAGCCCCAAGGGGGCTCCACGATGGCTCCAAGAGAGCTCGAGATGACCCCAAAATGGCCTCCAACATTGCATTCAGTATCCCGGGGCGGCTTCAGATGGCCACCAAGAACGCGACATGCTTCTCGCCACCGCAGCCGTGAGGAACCCGGCGGAAAACCGCCGACGAATTTTTTACAGTCGATTTCAAGACCAAAAAAAATCCACGGCAGTTTCCCACGCAGTTTTTCACGCCACCCGTGTTCAAATTTGTCGGGCGGTCTTTGGCCGGCTGTTGGAGGCCCCCCAGGGGGCCGACAATTTTCGGGGCAGGGGGAGGTCCGAGGAGTTGTTGGGAAAATTGCCGCAACTCTGGGCGCGCCGACCCCTCCAGGAACCGTGGGGCGTTCAGGCAAAAGCCGCGCGGCAGTTCCCCTCAAGAGGGGGGGCGTCTTCAAATAATGGAGAGAGGATGGAGGAGGAAGAAAGAAGAGGGACGTTGGGGCGATAGGATCGAAGGAGGGGGAGGTGGGGGGAGGAAGTGTAGCTTCGGGTTTGACGAAGTGGAAGGAGGACGAAGTATGATATAGGAGGAGGGGGGAGGAGAACGACGGAGGACGATTGATAGAGAAGGCTAGCGACGGAGGAGGAAGGGGAGGGACAGGGAGGGAGGCGCAATGATGACAAAGGAAATTGAACGCCAAACGAAGTTGTTGTTTTCCCCGTCGCTCTTGGCTCCACGACGATCAAGCGAGAAGGGCTGGCATCCCACGGTGGCTCTCGGGGGCCTCTTGAAACTCGCTTGGGCCTGCCGCGCTGCCCCAGCCCCTCGGCGCCTTCCAAAGGCGCCCTGGCGGCGGGGGGGGGGCCTAGGGGGAATCTAAAGAATGCCCTGAGAGGAAACACAAGCCTGCATATACTGCGTGCCTTTTTGTTGGGTCCCCCTTGGAAGCCTCTCGGGGCCCTCTTTGGGGCCTCTGGAGACGCTCTTGGGGACCTGTCGCGAACTCTCCGAACCCTTCGTCGCCTCCCAAGGTTACCCTGGCACCCTGGAAGGCTCCTTGGAGGAGCCGCAAAGGGGGGCCCGAAAAGAAACGCAAGCCTGCGTACCCTTTGTGCCTCTTTCGGGGTCCCTCTTGGAAGTCTCTCGGAACCAGGTTGGGGCCTCGTGAGACTCACCCGGGGCCCTGTCGCGCACTTTCCGAGCCCTTCGGCGCCGCGCGAGGGCACCCTGGCGGCCCGGGGGGGTCCGACAAGGATCCCCGAAAGGAATTCGTAAAGAAACAAAAAACGACCAGACGCACCGGTTGACGGGGGCAGCGGGGACAGGGGGGTGGAAGGGGAAGAGGAAGAAGAAGGGGGGGCCATTGCGCACCATAGCTTTAACGCGTTTTGTAATAGACACGTGCTTTTCGCGCCCAAAGACGCCCGTTCGCGCGCGAATGACACATTGCCCTCTCTTGGCACGCGGTATGCGCCCGCGCGCAAAACGATGCGATAATCGCGTCTAGAAACTCAAAATAATCAGCGCGCGAATCGGCTTTCTTCAACGCGCGATAATTGGAGACCAGTCAAAAAGAATCCACGCAGTCTTTCACCCTTAGGAGAGGAGGGCCTGACAAACCGGTCCGGCAGCTCCCTCTGGAGGTCGGCAAGTGCGTCCACGACACACAACTCCACCCCCGACCGGTAATGGTTGCGTACGCAACCTGCGTTAAACTGGTCCGTCTTGGGCGACGTGATCGTCAGCACTACCTCGTCGCAGTCGCTGAGCCATGCGCTGGGTGTACCCCCGCGCAGCCCCTGCACGTCCTGCCCACGCACCACCCGTCCCATGCTCCAGGAGCGGTCCTCCTGGACCAAATACTCCGACGCGCGGAGCATGAAGAAGTACCCCGTCATAAGCGCCGCCCATAGGATGGTCGCCTCTCGGCGCGTGGCCGTTCCGTGGGCGAACAAGTACTCGCGGAGCCAGCGCAACATCCGGGGCGTGGCCGGCAGCTTCCGCTTCGCCTTTCCGTCCCAGCGGCGGAGTCCCTCGATCGTGGTCCAGAGCCGGCGCCGATCGGAGGTCACATCCCCAAGCCCTGCCAGGGTATGGGCATACCGAATGGCGAACAGGCGCTGGCGGATGGTCGTGGCCCGCCTCTTCATCACCTTGTACAGGTACACGACATACCGGATGAGGTCATCCTCATCCGTAAGGCGGGCGTCCCGAGTCTCCCCCTGAAGGTACGGGCTCCGGCCTCGGAGCCTCCGCCAGAGTACCCAGTTACGCCACCCGGCGCTGTAGTTGGCCCGCGTCCCTTCGGCAAGCTTGGCCAGCATCGCCTCGGTGGCGGTCGCATCCAGCTCGCGAGGGTCGGTGAGTTCACC
This sequence comes from Prorocentrum cordatum, assembly GCA_963575745.1. Taxonomy (NCBI): domain Eukaryota; class Dinophyceae; order Prorocentrales; family Prorocentraceae; genus Prorocentrum; species Prorocentrum cordatum. The sequence goes on from CAUYUJ010015438.1 coordinate 583,188, forward strand.
CTGAACCCCTTTCGGGGCGCCCCCGCCGGCGCACCGCCAGGCGGCGGGCTTCGCCAGCGCGGGGGCAGGGGCACTGCGGGTACGCCGGCGGGTCTTGCGCGGGGGGCGCGCCTCGCCGCCCGCGCCGTCCGTGGCGCTCGGCCTGGGCATCCCCGCGCCTTCCGGAGCAGCGAAGGTCACCGCCCCGACCCGCTCCCCGCCTGCCCCGTCCTCCCCTGCTGCGGTAGACCGCGCGGTAGCAGGGGGGTCGAGCTGGTCCGCCAACCGAGCGGCGTCGTCCGTCGTCTCCCCCGCCTCCAGCGCAGCCTCGAATGGCCCGCTTGGGCGGTCGGGGGCCTGAAGCCAGGCCTTTAGCCACAGCTTAACCATCTCGTCGTTAGCGGGTCGGTCGTAGTCGGGTCCGACGCCAGCGCGCGCCCCGGGCGCCTCGCCTGCGCTTGCTGCCTCTACGGCCTGCCTCAGCAGACGCTCCGCCCACTGGAGCACCCAGCGGGCCGTGCGGCGCGGGAGTGCACGGGCGGCCTGCCGCATGCGCTCGGCGATCGGCATACCTCCAAGGCCCAGGACATCCCACAGCTCCGCCGTGCCCCCCTGGGCGCACCAGATTTCTTTCGGGTGCAGGGCTCGCGCGGTCCAGCCGCCCTCGGACCCTTCCAGGATCAGGGTGTTCGCATAGCCCTTCAACGGGTCGGGCTTCGCCCGTGCCGTATGGCAGGGCCCGCGCGGATCATGAATCACCACGCGCTGGGCCCGCCCGCCTCCCGCGGGTTGCCATGTGCCGCGCGGCCAGGGCATCGTGCGATCCCCCGTCGTCGAGATCCGAGGGTCCACGAGCAAGGTGCCGTTGTTGAGGTCCAGGCGGAGCTCATCCAGCGGTGGCCGCCCTGCCTCTTTCCAGAGCTGGCAGAGGCCGCGTGGCTCCACGCAGGGCTGCCCCAGGGGGGGTATGAGGCTCGGCGCCCGAACCCGTTCTCCGCAACCCCAAACCTGGACCGCCCGCGCGCGTGCCGTGACGTCGCCGAAGTGCGTGCACAGAAGGCGCGTCTCCGGGGAGAGTGCCACATAGCCGAGGCGCCGCAAGCGCGCACCTAGCCGCACTGCGGCGTAGTTGACGGGGGCGTCGAGCAACACGGCCAGCGGTCGGGTGGTGATCAGTAGCCGCTCCAGGCCCGTCGCCTCGCGTCCACCGGGGTCCTCCGATAGTGACGCGCACAGCCAACGGATCCGCGGGGCCCCAGTGGGGTCCTTGGGGTGGTCGCCGTCGTCCGGGTCCCATCGGTCACCGACATCCCACGGCGCTAGCAGCGCCGACCCGCCGAGGCTCTCCCATGCCTCCCCGAAGGGGGGCCACGCGGTTCCCACCTCCAGCAGCCGCGCCCCCTCGACCTGCAGGGGGGCGTAGCGTGGTAGGGCCTCCCGGGCTCCCTTGACTTGGAGTGCAGCCGCGCGCCAGGGCCCATCGTCTCCTGGCATCCGCAGCTCGCGCTGGGCGGCCTCCTCCACCAGCTCGCCCCACGGTGCTGCCGGCGACAGCTCGGTCCATCCGGCCTCCGCCATCCGCTGGCGTACCTCCTCCACCGTGGCTCGAGTCACGAAGTCGGCCAGCTCGTTGTGGTAAGTCCGTAAGTAAAGTCCGTCCAGGACCCGGAACTTGTACCGTAGCTCCAGCATGGCCAGGACTCGAAGCAGGTGGCGCGCCACCGCGTTCCGTGCCCGGCGGCGTCGCAGCCAGCGGCTGACATTACTGTTGTCAGTGACGTACGGCAATAGAAGCTGGAACCAGTCCGGGCCCTTCTCGGCCGCCAAGGCTATCAGGCAGAGGAGTTCGACCACCGCGATGATCTCCCCCTCCCCCTGCCAGGTGACCCCGGGTGCGGAGCGGAGCGTCTCCAGGTAGGGAGCCGCCTCCGCCGCGATGTACTCGCGCGAGGACCAGTCCAGCGCACCGATCCGATCTAGGGTGGCATCGCCTCCCAGCCATCGCAGCTTGCCGAGCGCCCCCGGAAGTGCGAGGGCCTCGCGAAGGCCTAGCAGGCCCTCGAAGGAGGTCTCGAAGTTACCCTCGACAGGCATCTCAAAGCAGACGCGCAGCCAATCCAGGGTCTGGTGCCAATCGTCCCACGCGGCCTCTACCATCTCGGGGTCGCCCGGCGGGTGGACGTAGGCCTGGCCTGGGTCACCCGACAGCATCCGGTGGACCGCTGGGAGCTCCAGGCTCAGGGCTGGAGCTGCGCAGGCGCAGAACTGGCCGAGCCCACTTAGCTCCCTCGCGGTTCGCAGCCGTACCATGCGGCAGCCGAAGCTCAGCTCCGGCTCCGCCAGTAGGAAACGCATCTTCATGGCCTTGGGCTCCGGGAGTCCAACTCGCTCCCGCTCGAAGTCCATGCTGAGCCCCCAGATAATCTGAGTGGTGGAGGGCTCCCCCTCGGCGTCCCTCTTGCTGACGTTCACTGCTTCGGACCCGAATACCTCACGTATGGAAGCATCCAATGCGTCGCAGGCCATCCATGGCCGGACCCCGATGTCGGGCTCCACCACCACAGGGTCATCCATAAGCCACTCCGAGTGGAAGTGGGTGGTGTCGTGCCAGTGCGGCTCCCCAGGCCGATAGCTCTCGTGGAGCTCCCTCGCCGCCAGGGCGAGCATCATGTAATTGCCTGGGGCTCCCGTCCACCCAAACACCATGGCTAGGTAAACGACTCTGACGTCCCCCTCGATGCCAGCGTGGGCCCCCGGTAGTGAAGTGCCAAAGTCCCCGACGTCCGCCGGGGCGATGTCCAGCCACTTGAAGGCCCGCGAGACGTCCCGCTTGGCGCAGAGGAGGCGCGCTCCGGGATGGCGCGCGCGATGCCATACCGCCGTCCTCGCCACTTGCCGATGGCGTGGCTGGACGGCAGGCGGGTGGTCGCGCTTGTGTGTGGCGGCGTTGGCCGAGAGCATCGCGTGGATCATACGCCCTTCGGACGATAGGGTTCTGTCCGGCAGCTGCTTTGGGACCCTCCCCAGGGGGGCTTCCACCAGCTCCGTCAAAAAACCCGCTGCCGCCTGGGAGGCCACCAAGACGATCCCCCAGGTCACATCCGCCCATGCCTTCTGGTAGGCCTCGTCGATGTGGGCTCGCACGCTGGGGTGCGGCTGGGCTCGCTCGCGCCTCCGTGGCGCGCCCCGCCGCGCGGATGCTCCCCCTTCCGCCAGCTCCCGGACGTGCTCGAAGTGCTCTCGGCTTAAACACCGTCGCACCTTGTCCCCCAGGACACCCCGAAGGGGGTTGCCCAGGCGCTCGTGGCGCGCGCGCCTAAGCAGCGCGGCCGCCTCCTTCAGGGACCCCGTCCGTTGGAGGAGCCGATCCCCCAGACCCGCCAGGGTCCGCATGGCTTCGGGGTCGTACTCAGGGTGCTCCGTGCAGAAGGTCAGGTAGACCGTGGCCAGCCCCGCCGGGCTGCACCCGTCGAGGTCCTCCGCGATATCTCTGGCCGGGTCCTCGCAAGGGGGTCGAGGCTTGCCCGCGCTCACCTCCCCCTGTGTCTCGCCCAACGGGGGCTTAGGAAGCCCCGCCAATGCTCGGTGCATGGCTGGGCTGAGCCTACCGCATTTTGAGCCGTCCCCTGAGGCCTGTAGGCGCTCGATTCCAGTGAAGTCGACGCCCTGCAGGCGCCCGGGCGCCTCCGCCCGGGCGATTTTTGGGGACGCCCCCGGGCCATCCTCCCATATAGGCGCCAACTGCCGACGCAGTTGGCTCACCGACCAGCGGTGATAGGCCCCCTTCAACACCTTTGCCCACGCAGTGCAAAGCCGGGGGGCCCAAACCTGCGCCTCCTTGGTGCGCTTAATGCCCGAGCCAGGCGCGTGATCTTTCAGCTCGACGCGGCGGTGGTCACGGGGGCAACGTCGCGCCAACAACAGAGCGTGCAGGTACAGCCGGGGGCTGACGAGCCACCAGCTGCCCTTGCGATAGCGGCTCTCTGGCGCGTCGGACGGGGCCTTACCCCAGGCGCACATGTGGATCGGGACGATCATGGCCCCAGTCGCTCGACGCAGTTCGTGCATTGGGGCCTGGTCCCAGATCTTGGGGTAGCGGCCCGAGGGGCAGGAGGACTCGATGAGAAACTCCTTGCCGGCGTCGTGTAGGATGCGGCAGGTGTCGCACGTGAACTGAGTGTGGCTGTTACCAACGAGCTCGAACTCCTTGGAGCCGTCCCCCTCGGGGTGCTCCCACGTGCGGGTTCCCTGCGGGGTCCCGCCAGGCTGGGTCATGAGCCCGAGGTCGGTGCACGAGCCACACGGGGTACCCCAGCACCAAACGTTGGCCACATCGGGGCCCATGGGGGTCCGTGCGGCCTCCTGTAGGCGCGCGCGAACAGCCGGGTCGAGGGTGTCGTGATCCGGCCGTGGGCCGGACTCTCGGAGAGGGTCGTCGTAGTATTCGATCGGCTCCAGCACCCGGATGCCCTCGGCTCGAAGCGCAGCCGACCAGTTTCCCGATCCGGCGTACACCTCCTGGGCGATCAAACCGTACGCGAACGCGGGGTCGTGTCGAATTGGCATCGCGTTCGCCTCCAGGAGGCGTGCCTGGACGTCGGCTGGATGTTCCCCGAACGAGGCTGGCGCGCGTCCCACTGCGCGGCCCGCCCGACCTTGCCTGGGACGGTGGGTTCAACGTCTGGACCTTCGTCGAGCATCTCGCGCCAGCCGACACTCACGATCTCGCGGGACAGGCGTCCTGCGTGCCCCCAGCGCTGGCCTAGGGCCGCCGCCTCCGTGTGGGAGCGCGGGCGCAAGACGCGCATATGGCCACGCCAGATCAGGAGCGGAATAACTTGATCCTCCGCGCCGACACCCGTCCCCATTAGGTGGTCCACGCACAGGCGCCCACTGCCGTTGACACGGTGCACCTGGAGCGTGACGGCGTCGAGGTCGGTGACGGGGCATGCTGCCAGGCAGCGATAGTCCTTGTCGTGGTGCGGGTGCACCGCATCATGGACGTAGGAACGGACATCGGCCTCCATGGCCGTGATCCATGGTGGGGAGTCGCCCAGGGCACGTAGTGCCTCGTGGGCCTCCTCCCATAGTGCATGGCGATACGTCGCGGCCAACTGCTGCACCGCGTCCGAGCTGGGCTCACCCGCGCCCTCGCCCGCGCGTAGCAGGAGCACCCCAGCAGCTACGTGCAGTAGCAGGCACTGCCGCTCCTCGGTGTCGCCCACCTCCAGGCCCATCGCCTGGCCCATCTCCTCTGTAGGGCTGAGGCGGCCCCGGTAGTCGAGGAAGTCCCACTGGATGCGGGTGTCCCCGTCCCACTTCGAAGGTATAGGACCCGCGGCCTATCAGCCCGTCGGCGTCCCAGGCAACCGGGCCGACCTCGGCCCCGCCCTCGGTGACGTATCCTGCGGCGCAGCTAAGCGCCTCATGCAGGTCGGCTGCCTCACTGCTGAGTCCCCGATGGCCTCGGTCCACGGCTTCCTCGAGGGCCCGCTCCACGGTGAGCCGCTCCCCGCGCAGGCGCGCCCCCAAGACGCGCCCGCGCACGTGGCTCTGCAAGTGCTCGCTGGCCCCCTTCAGAGGCGCGAAGATGCCCTCGGATTCAAGCTCCTGCATGAGCTTGAGGCGAAGCTCCGGCCCATCACCCGCGGGCTGGGCGTCCCAAGTGGCCGCCGCGCGCGGGCAGTCGTGGTCCTCGAGCCATCCGAAGTCGGGGCCCTTAACCGCTTCCCGGAGGTCGGATTCCATCGCGGTAAGCTGGAGCGCAGTGTAGTCGTCCGGGGCCTGCCCCGGGCCCGGGTCGCCCGCCGCTCGCGAGCCGCTACCACGGCCACGGCCCTTTTCCTTCTGGGAGTCAGGGGCAGCAGGGGGCGACGTGTCCTCGCCAACCTTCTCGGCCTCGGCTGCCTTGGCTTGCGAGCGCAGCTGCGCAATCATCCCATCCACCTGTTTGGGGTCGATCCGGGGCGTCCCAAGGAGCCCCCCGCGCCTCGTGAGCTGCATGACTACCGAGTAGTCCAATCCGCGCGTTGACTTGATGGGGTCATGGGAGTTAGGGCAGTCGCAAGCCTTCCGCGAGCAGCCCATGTGCGTGGTGGCCCCCCAGCAGATAGGGACGTTGTCCTTATTGCGGGGCGCATGCGCCACGGAGCGCGTACGCTCCGGGCGTGTTAATTCCTTGCCCGCTGGGTACGCCCTCTTGGGGGCTGTCCCCGCTGGGGCCCCGGTGCCCGCCTTGGGTCCCGCCTTCGGCTGGGGCCCAGCCCCCGCCTTGGGCCTGTCATCACCCTGCGCCGTGGGCCGGGGCTCGCCCATTTCCTCGCCCCCTCCCGCCTTTGGCGGTCGCTTCGTGAGGTGGGCGTTCAGCTGCCCATTGAGGAGGCGCGTGAGCGCGGCCTTACGCCGGGGCACGACTACCTGCTGGTAGTAGGCATTCGGGTCCCCGAGGTCGAACGTTCGGGGCAAGTCGTAGCCGTTCTCCGGCATGAGCAGGATGTACTTGATGTCCTCCCTCCTCGGGTTCTCGGTGTCGAGCTCCCGGCAGAGCCGACGCCTGAGCTCCCGTAGCTCCTCGACCCAGGTGCTTCGGAGCTCTTCCCACAGATCCTTGACCCAATGGTCTGGGAACTCCGAGGGGTCCCTCTCGAAGGCCGCCTCCAAGAACCCTAGCGACCGCCGACGCTCCGCCCCGTGTGCGACCCCTACGATGGACTCGAACATCTGGATCTCGCACCGGGCCCTCTTGAACCAGGTCGCCATGCGGGTGGCGGGCCGCTGGCGGGGCTCCAGCTTGTCGTCCACAGGGAGCCTGTAGCCGTCGAAGTCCTCGTCACGCGCGGGGACGCAGTCGTCCACTGCCAGGTCGTGTGGACCCGTCCCGAAGGCGAGCGCCGCGTAGCCGTGCGCCACACGGTTGGTAACCAGGCAGGGAAACCCGATCGTCTTGAGCGTGCTCTTGGAGTGCGCACACATGCGCTTGAGGGAGTCGAACAAGTCCTTCCCCGTGATCCCCTCGCAGGCCTCAACCACGAAGGTGTTGCATCCCCTGGCTATGTAAAGATCCAGTTCCTCGTCCCGACCGATCCCCGCCCTGGTGCCCCGGGCCTTCTTGTCGCCCTCGGTGGCCCGCGCCTGCCGCTCGGCGGCGAGGACGTGGCTTTCGGCGAGGCGGTTCTGGCGATCCAGGCGCTCGATGATCTGGGCTTCGGCCTCGGCTGTAAGCCCGCCCAGGGCGCCCGCCGCCCCGGCGTCGTCTGGACCCCCGGCTCGCTCCCCACCCAGGCCACCCCCGTGGGGCGACTGGCCAGTGAGGTGCCCGAGGACCGAAGCTCCGTCGAGGAGCGGGTTGGCCCCACGAGCGGGCCCCCCGCGTCCATCGCGTGCCAGTAGGTCCCGATCGCCCAGCAAGCCCCGGCGTGGGCCCGTGGGTTGGACGGGGGGCATGGCCCCGAAGAGCTCGCGCCGGGGTCCCTGCCTCGGGCTGGGATCCCGTCCCCGCGCCGAGCGGCTCCGCGACCCCTCGCGTGAGAGGCTGCCCTGCAGGGGAACCTTGTCGGCGGCCGCAGCACGCTCCCGCGCGCGCGCTCCCAGCTGCGCATCCTCCAAATCCGCGAGGGCGCGCTCCAGATCGGGCCCCAGTGGGCCCGCCGCTGCCACCTGTGCGACTCTCCGCCGCAGCTGCCGTTCCGCCTGATCAAGCGGAATCCCGAGCAGGTCCGCGGTCATACCTAATGCGCTGAAGGCCGCCGCTTGGCCCCCCCGCCCCTTGAGATCCTCGGCTCGCAAGGTATCCATGAATATTTCGAGGGGGTCGGACTCCTCAGCATCCTCGCCCACGCCGGCGGCGGCCGCTGCCAAGCGCGACGGTGCCGCCACGGGGGCTGGGCGGGGCAAGCCCTCCATCCCGGGCGCAGGTTGCGCCCCCTGCGCGCCGCCCCGCCGATGGTGGCCGAGTGTGCGCACCGGGTCGTACTGCAGCTGCTGGCGCTCCGTGCTCGTCAGGTAGCGCCGCCTCCAGCCGCTCGCGCTTTCCACGTCCACACCGCCCCACTGCTCTTGGCGTAACATCGCCAGCAGATCCTGCGGGATGTGGTGGGCGATGACACGCAACCCCACTTCCCGCGCGCCTTGGGGGACCTCGTACAGCAGCCGATTGATCCAATCTATCGGGTAGCGCCCGTCCTCCAGCGGAGGGGGGTGCCGTACGACCTCGCTGGCTGGGACCTCCACCCTGGCGCCCTCGAGGCTAGTCTCGATGATAAGTCGTGCGTCCCCGCCAGTGCCCCGTACGTCGAGCCCCTCGCATTCTCCCAATAGAATATACCAAGGACTCGCCGGGGGCGCGCCATACGCCTCCTCGGCTCCCCGAGGGTCGCCCGGGAGTATCGGGCAGACCTTCACGAGTAAGGGCTCCTGAAGCCACCCGTGATGGGCGATCCGATCGCCCGGGGCTCCGCGGTCGGCAGACCGCGAGCGTCCGCAGGCCCTGGCGGGGCTTGGAGCCCGCACTCGCATGCGACGGCGCAGACCCCCGAGGATCCCCGGTTGGACCGTCGCTTCGACGCGCACGGTGTGACCCTCGTCCCGTCGGAGATGCTCCCCGCACATCGGGGCCCCACCACAGCTACCCTTCGCCATGCGGAGGCAAGTGGGGAGGCTGCATTTGCGGCCGACCAGGGTAGACCGGTACTTCTGCGCATGGTGGGCGCAGAGGTGCACCTGTGCATTGAGACAATGCCCCGGCCGGGGGACGTCCGACACCTCTGCACCCTCCTGTAGCAGAACAGTCGCCTCCTGCATCCCTCGGTCGCCGCACCCCTCCGACTGGAGGGGGCGTGCGCCACCTGCGAGCTGCGCCCCAACTTGTGCGGCTTGGCAGGGGCGCTCCTCCGCCTCCACCTCGCTCTCCGAATCGATGTCCAGGCGGCGATAGCCCGTGGCGTCGGTGATGTAGCGGGGCTCCGGCCGGCCCCGGCACAGCCATCCAAGTACCGACCAGGGTGAGCGGAGCAGCCACTTAACGACCCCGAATACCTTCCGGAGTCCCACGCCGACTGCCCGGCAGGCTGTGGCCTTACCGTGCTCGGCCAAGTCCACGATCTGTGTGTGGTCAATGGCCGCGTACTGGTCGACATGCATGGGGTGCGCCACTGGACAGGAGGCGCACTCGACGGCACGGCATAGATGCACGTTACCTGTCTCCTCGAGGTTCAGCCGCCACTTACGACTGGTGCACCCCAGAACCTGCCCGATCTTGATGTTGAGCCCGTGGCGGTCCAGTCGGTGCCGGTCCGCGAAGTTGCAGCTGATGCGGGCCACCTGCCCGTGCTTGCGCAGAAGCACGTGGTTGTATGCCCGATTGGTTCCCCGGCCGCGGACCCCCTTTGCGTAGAACTCCGTTTCCACCACGCCGCCCAAGCCCGGCCCGCGCCAGCGCACCAGCAAGGGAGTCGGAGGGGGTGGGGGGAGATGGGCGCCGGGCCCATCGCCTCCGCGTCTCTGGCAGCACCGGGTAATCTGGTACCACGCCCAGCGGAGCCCCCCGGCTGCCCACAGCATAGGCTGGGCTGCGGTGTTGACGATGAAGGCCAGGGCACCCAACACGAACGTGAAGAGGCCTAGGGCGAAGCAAAGGACCGCGGTCTCCCACCAATACCCGAGCATCTAACGCCCAGTCGGTCGATGGCGGATCCAATCCATCCGCCGCTCGTGCGGATCGTGCCAGTGTGGTCGGGGGAACTCACCCACGCACCGTAGCCCACGAACTCGAAGACCCAGGATCGATGCGAATCCCCAACCGGGACCTGGCCCCGCCTCCGGGGGCGGGGTAGGTGGCGGCGGTGGCGGTGGGGGCACGCTCCGGCCAGCCCACCAATGGGGCAGGTGCGGGACCCAACCACTCCACCCCCGATGCCCGTCCAGCCCGCGCGGCTGGTCAGGCTCGCCATCGCCCGTCCGGTTTCCCGGGGCGGGCGGCTGCCCAGGCGCGCCCGTGGGCTCGTCGTTCCCTCCGTATGCCGGCGTAGCTGGGCTGCCCGTGGGCTCGCCCTTGCCTACGCGCCCGATGCCCGCGGGTGTGGTCGTTGTAGTCGACCCTGACCGCGGCGGCGCGGGGGCGCCCGGCGTCCCCGGGGGCTTGGCCTGCGGCCCTCGCCCCTTTCCCCCTGCAGGCGCGGGCTTGGCGGGCGGTCCTCGCCCCTTGCCTTGCCCCCCACCGCCTGTCGGCAGCGCTGTCGGTCCGGGCAGGGCTGACGGCGTCGGCGCTGGGACCTCATTTCCCCCGCGCCCGAACGGCAGCCAGCCAAGCGCCCCTTGGACCGTGAAAGCACCGCCCATAACCAAGATCATCAGGTGCGCTCCCAGGAAGCCCACAGCCATGGCACCACAGACGCGCTACCTAGTCCGCGGACTAGCACGGCTGTGGTTGTGGCCGCCCCGCGGCCCCCCGGAACGCCCGCGCGTCGGCCAGAGCCGAACGCTTGAGCCAAAATGGCTACCTGAGCCCACACCCCCTCCCACTTAACCTGCAGTCTACAACCAATCAGACTATACAACTTGCCCTGCTTGAAACGCACCACGACCTACCTGGCGAATCAAGAATCTCATGATCCTCATTCATCAGCTGCGCCGGCTTCGCGGGTGATGCCATCGCCCCCGACGCGAAACCTTCCTCGCCCCCCAGGGGCTGCGTGCTCGAAGCCGCAGCCGCGCCCCCCCCGCCGGCGACGCCGACCCTGCATCCGCCGCCGCGTCGTCGTCGGCGATGGGGTACATGCACTGGGTCGGTCCCACTGCTTGGCACGCCGCTGAAAATCCTGAGCGTCCTGATCAGGGGCCTTGATCCAAGATGGCACCATGGAGATGCCGCCCGTCTCGTAGCTGCGCGCGCCCTCTTCCGTCTCGTAGTTCTAGATCCTGCGGCCGCCGTTCGACTTGGAGTCAAGACAAACGCAGCTACCAGCCATGATTATCTTAGAAAAACTCAAGATGTCTCCCAGCTCATCTTCATGTCGCAGCCGCTCTGGGAGCCACAGGCGAGCCCCTTCTCGCCGCCCTCGACGACGGGATGTCCTGATGCCGCCTTGGACGAACGAGGGGGCACATCCTTGCGCGGCGGGCGCTGCGCAGCCACCGTCCTAGGTAACATGCCAGTGGACGCCCCCGAGTCGATCGCTACGTCGACGCGCCCCCGCCCCTCACGATGCCACCTCCCCCATGGCCCCTGCGGTGAAGATGCGTGGTGACATGGGCCCAGCACGCGCAGCGCCCCCTCAGGCCCCATCCAGGAAGTTGCACGCCCAGGTCCAGCATGGATCCTGCCATCAAGCTGCGGCCCCGTCGCGTTCCGAGGCACGCATATGGTTTCTGGGCGACTGCGGCTCGACAGAGAAGCCACGTTGCCCCGCGGTCGGGACGGCAAATGCCCCCAAGGAACTTCATCGCGCCAAAGCTGGGTGGACGCCCGCGCGTCGCCGTCGCCACGGTCGGCCTGGCCGCCCAAGAGCCCGGCATTCCGCTCGGCCTCCGCGCGACGTCATCCTCCCATCTCAACCCCGGCCCCTCTTTGCGGTCGAGCTCCTTATGGTGCATGATGCGCTTGAGCCGCGCCTTCTCTACGTCAGACGCGCGCCGTTTCCGCGCGCTCGGAGGTGCCCCCCATGACCTCGGCTTGATTTTCAAACTAGGCTCGTCGCCCAGAGCGAAGTCCTGGAGCTCCTCGCGGCTGAGGACCCTGCAGGTCCTCTGGCGCTTCCCAGGGGCCGCTCTTCACAGCCCCAGCCGCGCCTCACCTGTGATCCAGCCCCTGGGCCCCCCCATGACTGCCTCGCCGTCATGCGTGGCGCTGCGCTCCGCCACGTCGTTGTCGACGCAGCTGCGGTCGCCGTCCTCGAGCACCACGTCATGCTTGGCGTGCCGCGCGCCCTCGGCCCCCAGTCTCTCCTGCGCTCGGCCGATAGCTCCTGCCTTTCGCTGTGCGTCTGCCCGTTTCCTGCTGCACTCATCCCCCCTGGCCTGCTTATGCGCGCGCCCGGCGCGCGCGTCTGGCCAGTGCCTCGCCGAGTACTTCATGCATACGCACGTCCCATGATGCGCCGAATCACCCTCGATATGCTGCGCCTGGTCCATCTTGCGGCAGAGCACCTCGATCGCTGCGTCCGCGCGCACGCGCATGGCGACGCCCTTCAGGCGGTGCTGCTCCGGCGAAGCGCCGCCCGAGACCTCGCCTCCGAGTCGACGCTTCCCTCCGTCGGTAATTCCCGAGGCGATGTCGGTAGCCGCAGCCACGCGACGACGTGCGGGAACGCGCTTCCCCCGACAACTTGCGGGTCGCCGGCTCGACGTCGAAGCCGCCCCCGCAGCTGCCCGTCCTGAGACTTCTGTGGGGCGTCGGCTCGAAAAAAGAACCGCGTCCCCAATGAATGTCTCATCCTCCTTCTCGTCGTCCTCGTCGCACTCGTCGTCGACAGTTCTCGCCTCCCCCCTCGACGCGGCCGCCCTCGGGGATGCGGGGCGAAGCCAGAATCCTGCCCTGCCCTGCTCCGCCCGTCAGCGCCTGGAGCCTGTCGGACAGGTCGGCCCGAGACTGCTTCATAGACGCGCAGGGGGGCGGCGGTGTCGATGCGCTTCTGAACAAGCCCGCTGACGAAAAACTGCGAGGATGAGACTCCAGCTCGCCCGACGGGATCTTGGTCACGCAGCCCTCCGCCCGCGCCTCCGTGAAGAGACTGCTCATCTCCCAGGTCGCCGTCGGCGCGCCTTCCGACGGGCACGTCTGCTTGCTAAGCTCATGCGCGCCCCCGCCGCCGTTGCGATAGCCGCCGCCGCCGCGGCCACCCTTCGGCGCGCCCTTGAGCCTGCCTTTCGGGCCCTCCTCCGGCGCGTCCTGCCTGGGCGCGAGAGGGTTGCCGTTGACGTCCGTCTTGCTGTAACAGTCGGCCCGTTTATGGTCCCATCCCCACCGCCTTCCGCAATATCCTTGGAATTGTTGTTCTCCGCGCCTGGCTCCCATGCTGCCGCTGGTGGTCTTGCCGCTGTCCTTGCCTTTACCTTTTCCTCCGTCCTTGCCCTTGCCTTTTCCCCGTGTCTCCGTCTTTACCTTTGCCGTAGGCTCTGCCTCCTTTGGGCAGCCCATTGGGGCCGAAGCTTCCTATCTACATCGGCGCAGGCCCTGCTCGTGCCATGCTCTGCTCCGCGCGGCGCTCGATCTCCAGCCCAAGCGCCTCGCAAGGCTGCCAACGCCCAACGTTGAGGTCCAGGTGCTCGGACAATACGTCCGGGCACATCGCCTGGGGAGTCGCGCGCTTGATGGGGCCCCTCAGCTCCTCCATGGCGGAAACCAGGTTGTCGGCTGAGACCTGGGCTGGCCTCAAAATCTTGCGCAATAGGCGCGAAGAGGCGCTGGGGTTGCGGGGGTCAGACTTCCGGCTCAGCTTCCGCCACCCAGCTGTTCCCCGAGTTCTGCGCGCGTTCTTGATGAGGTCGAGGGCGGTAACCCCAGTAGTCGTATGTGAGACCAGTATGGCGTGTGTAAAGCACTATGAATCACCATCGTTTTGGGCAGCCCGTCCACGACGTCGCTGATCTTGACGTCGTCGATCGGCTCTGCGCCAGCGCCGGCTGCCCACTCCAGCAACCCCTCGGCATTCTCGCACTGGCTGGACAGCCAGGTCACGAACTGAAACGACCATCCGGCCCAATCACCTCCTTACCACTGAAGCTCAATGGCTTCTGCACGGCATTTGGATCGACCACGCCCTCGCGCCTGCGAGTCGCGGTCTCCTGGCGACGGCGGAAGTCCGCGTTAGCTTGCACTGCTGCCTGCAGCGTCGCGCTCTGCTCCTGAATCTGTCTGGCCAAGCCGGCCATCGCTTCATCCGAACGCTGCTGGACAGCCGTCATGGCAGCCTGTTGCTGCGCAGCGTATCCGACATCTGGGTGAAGGCTGCAAACACCTGCTGCTCGTCCATGCTGCCGAGCTGCACAAGGGCACGAGGCTCGAATCCGAAGCCTCGCCCTCTACGCCGTTCCGCGGCCGCCCGCAGGAATGGGGCGACCCGTGGGGACGACCCGCTCCGCTCTGTTTCGATCAACGCGTACCGAAATGGCTATGTAAAGCCATGCTCCCTGACATGCTACACATCCTGCTGTTCGCTATTGGGCTCAAGGGGAGGGGCAACATTCTTCACGCAGTGTCCATGCGTCCCCGCCGCACATTTTGGCACACCCCTCACACGGTTCGTGGCCTCATAGGGAGCTTCACCGAAGGTCCCCAATGGTACAATTTACATGCACCCCCGCCACCCATTACGGCACACTTCTCGCGCGGTTCGTGGCCCCCTAAGGAGCCCCACCGAAGGCCCCAGTGGCGCAATTTACATGCGTCCCCGCCGCCAATTTCGGCACACACACACACACACACCTCACACGGTTCGTGACCCCATGGACAGCCCCACCGAAGGCACCAGTGACGCAGTGTACATGCGTCCCCGCTCATGTCGGCACACACCTCACACGGTTCCTGGCCCCATACGGAATTTCACCGAAGGTCCCAGTGGCACAGATTACATGCGCCTCCGCCACACATGTCGACACACCCCTCACACGGCTCGTGGCCTCATAGGAAGCTCCACCTAAGGCCCCAATGGTACAGCTTACATGCGTCCTCGCCACCCATTACGGCACACTCCTCACGCGATTCGTGGCCCCCTAGGGAGCTCCACCGAATGCCCCCGTGGCACAGATTACATGCGCCCCCGCCTCCCATTTCGGCACACCCCTCACACGCGTCGTGCCCCCATAGGGAGCTCCACCGAAGGCCCCAATTGCACAATTTAGATGCGTACCCGCCACACATTACGGCACACTCCTCACACGGTTCGTGGCCCGATAGAGAGCTCAACCGAAGGCCCCAGAGGCTGCGGCGTCCCAAGCCCATTTCGGCACACCACTCACACGGTTCCTGGCCCCATAGGGAGCTTCACCAAAGGCCCCAACGGCTGCGTCAATTTGAGTCTAGCGCCCACTCTGGCACACCCCTCTCACGGTTCGTGGCCTCATAGGAAGCTCCACCGAAGGCCCCAGTGGCTGCGTCCACATTCGTCCGCGCCACCCATTTCGGCACACCCCGCACACGTTTCGTGGCCCCATAGGGAGCTCCACCGATCGTCCCAGTGGGGCCGCCCGCATGTGTCCGCGCCCATTTCGGCACAACCCTCACATGTTTCGGATGGAATGCAGAGTAGAGAAGAAGAACACGGACGACGTCGGAGGTCGAGGCGACCCCTGCGGGGCAGCCGGCGCGCGTCTCGCGGGGCTCCGCGTTACGCCCTGCCCAAAGCCGCGGTCACCGGGGCGCGAGAACACAGAGGGGGGAGCATCTGAGAGCCCACCATCCTTTACCCCCTTACCCTTAGGTCGGGCATGTCCTCCAACAGACAGAGTTCGGAAGAAAAAACAAATAGCCCAACATATTAGAACACACCTTACAAGTATCGAGAAAAAAATATCCCCTGACCATTTCTAAACTATTTTTGAATCTTCCTCCTGTAGAGGGACAGGCCCGACTGAACCTTACCCTTGCCTGCGCTGCCCAGCGCCTCGTTCTTCCTGCGGCACGCTGCCGCTGAGAGCTCCTCGGAGTCTGCGTCCGCACCTTCCTTCGTCTCATCTACCTCGCGGTACTCGCAGCTGCACACGGTTGGGTCCTTCGTCAGGTCAATCTTTGGACAGTCCAAGGGCCCAGAGGGCCCCGAGGGCCCCAAAATGGCGGAAGGCCTTGGGACCCGTTCCTCTTGGGAGCCAACTTGCTCCATGGCGCGCAGATGCGTTAACAGGGGCAGGAAAGACTATATGCCCATAGACTTTCGGAGCTCCGCGGAGCCTCTTGGATCGGCGGTGGGCCCCCCGAATGGCGAGCGGAGCGCGTCACGGGCGGCGCGGGGGGGCCGGTCAACGGGGGGCTAGCGCCGCTCCAAGAAGTGCGCGCGGACCTCCGCAGAACTCTCGTGCTCGTGTCGGTGTTTCCTTTCCGATGTGCGCTTCAGAGAGGAGGCCCTGATGTATGGGGCCCTGCAAGGCAGCTTTTAAGACATAGGATAAAAAAAGCATAGGGTTTGTAATACATGACTAATTTATGAATAAATGTGTGCATGAACTCGTCGTTGTTTTTACTACTGAATCCCTGCATTTTTACTACATGATCCGCACGCGGAGCATGTATTAAAAACGGCACTGTAAGGACGAGCGCCTCAAACAGGGTGAAGGTGGAGCTCGCGATCCACGTTCTGTCTAGAGTCTGGAGGCCTCGTCGATGGGCTCCGAGCAGGTGGGGTCGCAGGGCCGCGCCGCATCGCCAATGCATCGGCACCGTCGGCGATGCTGCGGGCACCCTCGACGTGAAGAACACCGGGCTCCACATCGAGCCGCATCGCCGATGCATCGGCGACTCGGCGCGATCTCCCGACCTCATCTACTCGGACCTCATTTGAGGGGGCAAGAAAGATACCTGCGACGACACTGCCCGGACCTCGCCCGGGGTGGGCTCGGACCAGAATCTCGACGCGAATCCAGCCGTGGCGACGAGGGTCTTCTGGGAGGCCCCCAAAAAGGCTACAACGAGGAAGGGAATCAGTAGCGACACGGTCCCAGATATTTGCGAGCAGATGCGCTGGGTGAACCTCCACGCCTTCGTCAGGCCAAGTGATTGCTCGTCCCCCTGACATGCGCACATACATAAGCATATACACACATGTATACAATCGTGCATGCATTCATACATCCATACGTGCATGCATACAAGCAATTACATGCACACAAAAAAGGCGGATCAGGCGGTGCCCCAGAAACGGGCCTAGATTGTGGACCAGCGGCCTCTCGTAGATGTACATGACGGTTTCTTAGAAAGTCTCTCAAAGACCCTCCTGTGGCCTCTTGGGGGTCTCCCAGAAGCTTCCTCAGGGCCTCCTGGAGCATCTTTGAAGCCTCCTGCGGGCCCCTCGGGGGCCTCTTGGGGCCCCTGGGGTGCGTCTTAGGGGCCTCTTGGAGCGTCTTGGGGGTTTCTTGGGGATCTCTTGGGGGGCGTGGGGGTCCTCTTGGGGATATCGAAATTTTCAATTGAAATTCCACATTTGAGCTCCTCCTGGGGCTCTTTGGGGCTCCGTTAGGGCTGTCTTGGGCGCCTCTTGGACCATCTCGGGACCCTATTGGGCCGTCTTGGGGCCCTCCCGGGGGCCTCCCGGGGGCCTTCTTGGGGTGATCTCCTGGACCTCTAAGTCTGCACGGACGGTACGAGGACCAAACAGTGAACATGCTAAAAATACACGGTTTGAAAATGGAATGGGGAGATTTTGATGGTCGGGGCCCTCTTGGGGGACCTCTTGGAGGTCAAGCGTCGTGGCCAGCGCATGCTCGCGACTGCCTTGGGACGTCGTGACGCCGGTCGGGCCGCTCTCTGGGGCGCTTTTGGGACCCTCGAAGGCGGGCCTGGCATTCAGGTCCCCCATTTGACGCCCGATCCCAGGTTATGTGTACATACCCATAAATCTAAAAGCGCAGATCAACTTCAACGGTCCGATGTGAGTCCACTCATGAGTTGAATTGTGCGTCCAATGCACATCCACAGACGGTTTCAATTGCCCCCACCCAGATATTGTTATCACCCCAAGGGTGGTCTTATCGGAAATAGTATGAGTGGTCCGAGAAATTCAGTGTGCCTGAGTATGAACAACTATGAATGTGAGTGAGACTGAATGTCGTCTGAGTGGCGTCTCAGAGTCAGTGGGGGGCATGGAGCGGTTGAGTCCGAGAAGGAATGAGGCGAGAACGAAGAGGGGAGGGAAGGGGAGACATCACCCGAACAACGAGAGAAAAACACCATAGATAATGGAAGACCTACCAACGCCACCCCGCTGCCGTCGCAATGCGGTATCATGCCACCATCGCCTTTTCACCGACACCATAACAATCAACCATCCTGGAAAGACAACAATGGTGTGAGACAAAACAAGTTCGCCCGACGCCGTGTAGCTGAAAACCGCGTCGTACACTATGACCCGAAGATCATTAGCAGAACAGGCGGCGGCATGACCGCCGGAGCCGAAAATGCTGAAGATGCTTGCGGTGGCTGGGTCCACCCTAGTGTCGCACAGCGCGCAATATCTGGATAGGACCTTGTTGACACCCAGGGACTCTTGGCAATGACAGCGAATTGCCAATAGATGTTTTGCGCGTAGCCGTGTGTAAATTATAAACCGAAAATCCGCCAGCCCTCCTCTGGGGCCTGCACACTGCGAGCAGTCACGCCACAGTGGCTTGAGCGCTGCCGTGGCAAACAGGAAGGTGGTTATTTCCCCCTTGTGGGTGACCCCCCAAACCCCAAAAAGGCATCCAAAGACTTGCCTCCTACGAAGTCAAGAAAAATACATATACCCGCCTTGCAATGGCCGCGATCCCTTGTAACTCACATGTTGTCCGCCTTTCGAAGGCGATGACCCCGAGTGAATGACAGAAACTCCACCCTCTCATGGACACAATCTTTTGTAGATCACGGCGCACCCGCGCTCCAAAGGCCATGATCCGTCGTTGGAAATACTGGATCCGTGTTCCCCAAATCACGATCCGTTGTAAATGTCCCTTGCTCTGCGCTTTCAAGGCTGCGACCACTAGCAAATTATGCGAACTAGAACCATGCGCACGCTTCGCGGGCTCAGGGTTTAGCGCGGCCCACGCAAGGCTCACATCATCGGATGGGGACGGACACCATTCCCCACTGGCTGAACACCGAAACGGATGCTCATCCTCTTGGGTCACTCAAGGACCTGACTCCCTCCACCCCTTTAAAGAATATTGTCGTTCCTGCCCCTCCTTCCACTGCCCCAGGCGACCGGCAAACAGACAGAACCAATGAAGGCCCCCCCCCCGATCCCTGTCAAAATTTGCCAGGCGAAAGACCGAACCATGCGCAAATGTAAATAACACAATTGTGGATATCGTTTTCGGTGGCGCTCCCTGTGGGGCCACGAACCGTGTGAGGGGTGTGCCGAAAATGGGTGGCGCGGACGCATGGGAACGTCGCCGCTAAGACCATAGGTGGAGCTCCCTATGGGGCCACGAACCTTCTGAAGGGGAGCGACGAAATGGGTGGCACGGAAGCATGGGAACGTCGCCATTGGAGCATTTTTGTTGAACTCCATATGGTGCCACTGAACCGTGTATAAGGTCTGCCAAAAATTATTGGCGCGGGGGCACAAACCGTGTGAGGGTTGTGCCGACATGGTTGGCGGGGACGCATGTAAACTGCGCCACTGTGACTTTACGTGGAGCTCCTTATGGGGCCACGAACCGTGTGAGAGGTGTGCCGAAATGCGCGGCGGGGGCGCATGTAAACCTCGCCACTGGGGCCTTCGGTGCAACTTCCTATGGGGCTACGAACCGTTAGAAGGAAACACCGGCATGGGTGGCGAAAACGCATTAAAATGTGCCTTGGGCCTTCGTTGGAACTCCCTATGGGGCCACCAACCGTGTGCGGGGTATGCCGAAAATGGGTGGCGCGGACGCATGGGAATGTCGTCGCTGGGGCCTTTTAAAGGAGGTCCCTATGGGGCCGCGAACCATGTGAGGGGTGTGCCGACATGCGTGGCGGGGAAGCATGTGATCAGCGCCACTGGGGACTTACGTGGAGCTCCCTATGGGGTCACAAATCGTGTGAAAGGGGGTACCGAAATGGACGGGGCGTGGGTGGCGCGGACTCATGGCAACGTCGCCACTGGGTCCCGCAGAGCCCCCCATGGGGCCACGAACCGTGTGAGGGGTGTGCCGAAAAGGGTTGCGCGGACGCATGGGAACGTCACCACTGGGGAACTAGGTAGAGATTCATATGGGACCACAAACCGTTTGAGGGGCGCGCCGAAATGTGTGGCGCGGACGCAAGGGAACGTCGCCACCGGGGCCTTCGGTGGAGCTCCCTATGGGGCCACGAACCGCGTCAGGGGTGTGCCAAAATGGGTGGCGCGGACGCATGGGAACGCGGCCACTGGGGCCTCAGGTGGAGTCCCCATACGGGGCCACAAAAAGTATGAAGGGCGTGCCAAAATGATGATGACGGCAACGGCGTCGATGATGATGATGATGATGATGATGATGATGATGATGATGATGATGATGTGATGATGATGATGATAATGATGATGATGATGATGATGATGATGATGATGATGATGATGACGCTAATGCTGATGATGATGATGAGGATGATGATGATGATGAAGAAAATGACGATGATGATGTTGGTAATGATGATGACGATGCTGACGATGATGATGATGATGATGATGATGATGATGGTGATGGTGATGGTGATGATGATGATGATGAGGATGACGATGATGATGATGATGATGACGACGGCAATGGCGGGATGAGGGAGGAGGGGGGCGGGGAGGAGAGGAGGTGGGACGCGGGTCGCTGTCTCTTCAAAGCGAGGACCCAACACCACAGGATGGCTGGGACATAACAGGGCGTCAGAGAGCTTGGCGTGCCCCTGGCGCAGCAGGCTCGCGCACGCCGCCGTCGGAACGCACGGCCGCCCAGAGGGAGGGGAGGACGAAGAGAATAAAAGCAGCTGGAACACGCAACAGACAGCAAGCACATAATAGACAAAGAGCAAATGCAAAGTAGAAAGAGAGTGTAGACTGCGCCACTAGGGCTTTCTGCGTAGCTCCCCATTGGGCCACGAACCGCGCGAGGGGCGTGCCATGACGGGCGGCGGAAACGCATGTGGACTGAACAACTGCGGCCTTCGGTAGAGCTCCCTGTGGGGCCGCGAAACGTGTGAGGAGCGTGCAGACATGCGTGGTGGGGGCGCAAAACAAAACTGCGCCACTGGTGCCTTCGGTGGAGATCCCGATGGGGCCACGAACCGTTCGAAGGGCGCGCAATTGTGGCCTTACGTGTAGCTCCCTATGGGGCCACGAACCGTGTGAGGGGTGTGCTGCTGGGGCACGAACCTATGGGGCCACGAACCTATGGGGCCACGAACCATTTGAGGGAAGTGCGCGGCGGTTGCGCATGTAAACCTCGCCGCTGGGGCCTTCGGTGGAACTTCCCATGGGGCTACGAACCGTTTGAGGGAAGCACCGACGTGGGTGGCGGGAGCGCAAGTAAACTGCACCACTGGGGCCTTACGTGGAGTTCTCGGTTGGGCCACGAACTGTGTGTGTGGGGTGCCGAAATTGGTGGCACGGACGCATGTCAACTGCACCACTGGGGCCCGGGGCCTCCGGTGGAAACGGCGTGTGGGGCCACGAAAGGGCGGTCATGAGTCGCTGCGGTGGCTGGCCCTCGGACGAATCGCCGCGCGTGCGCGCGCAGCTTGCAACGGGAACCTGGGCTCCCAAATACAGGGCAACATCCCCCCCCTAAGTTGCCCAGCGCCCTCGTTTCCTCGAGGAGTGCGGGCGCCGTTGCAGACTGCGCCACGGGCGCAGTGGAACTGGAAGCAGAAGCACCGCGGGGGCAGGTCCGGTCTGCGCGCCAGATCTGTCCTCCGAGGACAGCTCGGAGAGCGCCGCGCCCCGGCGCCGTCGCGGGAAGGCTGGGCTGACGGGCCCGGCGGGGCGGCGCGGATATCGGCGACAGGGAGCGACGGTGCTCCCTCCAATTCGAAGATGCCCAGTGAAACTGGACAGAGATGCGCAAATCGCAGAGCATTGAGTCGCCATTGTGCTGGGCGGCCCTCTAGAGGGGCAGCGAGTCGATCACGTGCCAGAAACTCCCTTTCTCCTGCCACCATCGCGTCGTCGACGCGAAGCCCACTGCGGAATTGAGGAAGACGCGCGTGCCCCAAATGGACAGCTGGAAACCCAGCTCCGTCCCCGCCGGCCTCGACCTGCTGGAAAGCTTCGCAGCCTCGGGGGCCACCCACCTGCGAGGGGCGGCCAACCACGTGAGACCGACGGAATTCCCGATGAACGTCGGCGAGTCCACGACGCGGTCGTTGGCGCCCGGCCCGAAACAGACTTGCGCGATTGGGCGCGCCGCGGGGTCTCCTTCCACGGCCGCGCCGCAGCCCCAGGTGGCCGGCTTAGTTCGGCGAAATGGTCGGACGCATCGTTTAGCTGGTTCAAAGGCGGCGTTTCAAAAGTCGGGTCGAACTCAGCGATGCGAGACGGAATCTCCCCCTCGTTCCAGTGACTCGGCTGCAGCGGGAGCGCCCACAACGGGCTCACCTACGACGGCGGCGTCTGCTGGGCACGGGGAACGTACTTCGCGCGCGGTAGCGTTGCCGCGCACTGTTTAGGCACGATATATATATATATATATATATATATATATATATATATATGTATACACATGAATATACATATGCATATACATATACATATACGTATACATATACATATGCATATACATATACATATACATATACATATACGTATACATATACATATACATACACATACACATGCACATACATATATACATACATACATACAAACATACATGCATGCATGCATGCATACATACATTCATACATACATACATACATGTACATATACATACATACATAAACAAATATATACATGTTATATTAGTTTGTAAATACATACATATAAACACATATGGCAAACCCCACCCCTGTGATTCATATGCGGTTGTTTTTGCGTCAGATCTTGTTCTCTGACTCTCGCCGTGCGCTTCCTGATGTGGGGCGCGGATTGCAACGGGAATCCCCCTGTGAGACGTCGCGCAAGGAATCCTCGCGCGGCGGATCTTGAAATCGAAATTAAGCAAAAGAACCCAAACATCAATCATACAATGTGCTGTGTTCGTTCTGGGGCCTGGGAAGTGCGCCTTCTGGATGCGCCGCAAAAGGGCTCCTCTCGCGGCACCACGTAAAGGCTTCCTCCTGCAACCCGCCACACTCAAAAGGAATCCTTCCGGAAGGCGCCGCAAAAGAAACCCTGCTGCGGCGACTCCTAGAAACATAATTTCAATGCTCCAGAGAGAGAGAGAAGAGGAGGAAAAAGGAAGAGCGAACAAAAAAAAACATAATATTGCGGAAGCAATTTATCTTCAAGGGTCACATGCCCCCGAACAAAAGACTAAGTGGCTTCACTGCATAGGGATATGGCGCCCAATGAATGGCATTGCTATTCGCGAGACACCACTGTTAAACTCCGGTGATCCCCGCGCAGGCACAGGGGCCACCTGGTCCAAAGCCTTGTGTTCTCTTACAGCTACAACTAAAATTGAATGAAAAAGCATATGCCTCTACAACGAAATCGATAATCCGCTGGTTCCCACGCGAACGAAACCTGCGCGAACAATGCTTCCGCAAATGTTAATTATATGATTTATGTTGCTGCTTATGCTTATTATGGTGCTCGATGTTTGTGTTTTCTGGTTCCCTGGATTTTTCCCCATCCAAAGCGGGGTTCGCGCTTTCCCTGGACATCCCGCGTCGGAAAAGGATTGAAGGAACACCCCCTCTCTTCCCACTCGCGTACTCACGTGCGCAGATCAGAATCACAGCAACATCACTTACACACTTACTGACACTCAGTCGACCACTCTCAACCGCCCACTTACACTTACTTACGTAATCCTGTGCGGCTCACTCACTCACTCGCAACTACCACGCATCACCCATCACCACAATTATCACAACACCACCGTCACCATCGTCATTATCGCGCACACTCACTCACGCATTCACGCACTCAGCTTGCGGAGGTGTCAGGCGGGAGTCTCGTCTGTGAGCGAACAACATCGCTAGCGCCCATCACCGGCGTCACCATAAACCACCCACCACCCGCCACCATCGCCACTATCACCATCGTCACCATCACCCATCACCATCGCCCTCATCATCGGAGGCAGTCTTACACGGAGCCTCGTTCGTGGGTGAATAGCGAGGAAGTCTATGGCGGGGGCCCCCTCTCTGCGGGGCCCGCAGCTCATGCTTTTTCTGTTCCACACATAGGAGAGAGCGCGCCCACAGGGCCCGAGCAAAGGGGAGGGGGGGCTAGGCTTAAGCTACCCCCCCCTCCCTTGAGCCGCCCTTGTTGGAAGCCCCCCCCCCTCCACCCCTTTTTTTTGCAAGGAGGGGGGGGGCTTACAGCTCCCCCCCCTCCGCCCTTGAGCCCTCCCCGGAAGCTACGGTTGGTTCGTGCGGTGTTGGCGCGCGCAAAGGTTTCCGACACCGCCCCGATCGTTCAACCTTGAACCAATCGGGGGGCCGATCGTTCAAAGTTGAATTGGTCGGGCGCCCGATCGCCCGGATTGATTTCCGTGAAATCGCGATATTGTGCATCTGTGTAGTTTCATCGGCGCAGCG
>CAUYUJ010015438.1:610000-650000 GCA_963575745.1 Prorocentrum cordatum
TGGCAGTGCTGGCAACGGGCCACCCCTCCGCTACCAGGCAATTCGAACCAAGCGGGCGAAGTGCTCGAGCCAAAATTGCAACGGGGGGCAGAGAGGGAGGAGGGGGCGCGGAGGGGGGCCGAGAGGAGGGAGGAGGAGGAGGGGGAAGGTCTCTCAGGCGCACCCTTGCGCCCTCCACCGTCGTCGTCGTCGCCGTCGCGGCCGTTTTTTTCAACGCGGGGGGATTCGCGACGGCGCCGGGGCCCGACGCTGGCCACTGGAGGCCGAAGTCGAAACCGACCTCCCCGGAACAAAAATGGAAAAAAACTACGACGGCGACGGCGACGACGGCGAAGGCGTCGGCAGCGGCGGCCGCCGCCCGCGTCTCACCCCCTCTGGACCCGTTTCTCGGCCTAGTTACGTTTCTGGCGGCCCCGGGGCCCAGGGCTTGCCCCCGGAGGCCGACGTCGGAGGAGAGCCCTCCCCCGCCGCCTCGCAGCCGCCCGCCCTCGTCGTCGTCGCCGCCGCCGTTTCCGTCGCCGTCGTCGCCGCCCAGTCGCCGCCGTCGCTGTCGCCGGCGTCGAGGCTCGTGAGCGGGCCTCCCGAGCGAGAGGCTCCTGGGCGGGCCTCCTCCACAGATGCCCGACGCCGCGGCCGCGCGCGCGACGGCCCCGCTCCGGGCGGCCGACCACCGCCGTGCCTCCGGGCACGTTGAAGTGTGGAAGATCCCCCGCTGCTGTTCGCTTTGTGTTTCGGGGCCCCGCGCGCGTGTCGTGCTGAGAGCCCCCCGAGGGCCCAAGACAGCCCCGACGAGGGGAGGGGCCCGAGACTGCCCCGCGGGGGCCCCGAACAAACGACTATTCATAGAACTACTATTATTAAAATAATTGCACTCCATACCGCACTCGTGTGTGCGTGTGTGGATTATAGAATAACACATAAGATATGTTATCGTCATATTGCCTGTATTATACATCCAACATTGCTGGGCTGGCACGGCGGCGGGCCTTGCCGCAGGCAGCTGGATTGCAACACGGAGCGCACTGCGGGCGCCCTACGATCCATCGACAGCAATCCGGTCACGCTTGCTGTGGTCGTTGGTGTTGCAGAAGCTCACCGCCGCGCGATAAGCGGCGCGGCGCGCCTCCGGCCAAGCCTGGCTTTGGGTTTTGTCCGTCTCGCCCCAGAACGTCGCCGACATGCGCACGCCAATCCGCTTGGTCACAGTGCCGCCGTTGGCGTCCTTGTAGTGAACCGCCCAGGAGAGCACCGACGGCTGCCACGTGATCTTTCCTATGATGGCGGGGCACTCTGGCTGCTGGATGGCGTGCGCCGGCGCGGGCTGGCTGCTGGATGCCAGCGACGGCGGCGCACTCGGGCTGCTCGCCGGAGCTGCTGACGACGCCCGATGCTTCAAGACGATGTTATCGTCCTTCAGCCGCTCCTTGCAAAACGATATGACGGCCATCACCGCCTCCGGGGTCGCCTCCACCTCGAACGGCCGCTCGTGCACGCGCACCTCCACATACGTTCCGGCAATGTCCACCCGCACGGACTCCAAGCCCTTCGGCGCCGTGTGCCTCCTCTTCCCGGATGGCTGCTCATCGTCATCGCTGTCCATGGCAAGGCTGTCCCGCGCAGACTCCGCGGCCGCCCTTGCTGGATCCGATGCCTGGCGGACGCCCTGCTGCAGAGACTCGCGAAGCTTAGTGACGGCGTACTGAAAAGCCTTGGTCCAATGCGTCTGGCCCTTGCGCTCGTCGCAACATCTCCGGAGCCAGAGCAGGTTCTCGTGGATGGGCACGAAGAGCTTGTCGTTCCTCACCAGTAGCGGGTGCACGACAGCTGGCGTTTTGATCTTGCTCCCCCACACGCGCAGCCTGTTCATGCACTGCAACGTGGAAGGGGCGGGGGCCCACCTCCTTTGAGTCGCCGCCTTCCTTTTCGGCCTCGCCGCCGCCTTCCGCGCCGCCCGCTTGGCAACGCGTGCCACGCGCCGCTGACCGGGAGCAGCGCCCAGGACGCCCGGCTCCTTCTTGACGACGGCCTCTGGCTCCTTCTTGACGACGGCCTCTGGCGCGCCCTCCTCCGCTCTCGGCCCGGCCTCCCGGCCTTCCAGGTCGCTGTCCGGTGCCTCCTGAAGCTCCTCTTCCAAGGCCGCCATCGCGCCCTCCTCCTCCGCCAACATGTCATCATCCGCATGAACCCAAGCGCCCATCCCTCCCGGGAAGCAGCTGCGCGCCACGGCCGGGCTATCGAGGCGAATGCCGGCGCAGGTTGTGCACAGAGCAAGAGCGAGAAAAGCGCGCATCTTCGCAAACATCTGGGGCCGAGAAGGCCTCGAGCCACAATGGCCACGGTCCAAGCGCACGCGCACGGCAGCGACCCCCTCGCCCCGCAGAACAGTACAACGGGAAGATTTCGTCCGATTTCGGCCTCCCGCGGCCCCGGGGCCATCAAAACACGACCCGCGTGACACATCCGGGGACGGCGTCTTTTACTTCCGCCTGCTTCCGCCGGCCTTCCGCTGGTATTTTACTTCCGCCGGCTTCCGCTGGCCTTCCGCCTTTCGGGGTCACTGTTGGCAAGATTCTGCGTGTATTGCGTATGTGCGTCTGTTCTTGATGCCCCAAGAATACTGCTCCAGGCCCGCCCCGGAGGCGCGGCCCCCGGTGAACCGCGGAGTGCCAAAGGGCCACTGGAGAGCTCAAGCCGCCAACACCCCTGCCGCCCGCTGGAACCAGCCAGCGGACGGCAAGGGCTCTGACTTCCCCATTTCTCCGAAGCCACCCGTTGGCACCCCACTGCTGCCGCCTGCTTCCGCCGATGCAACCCGCGTTGCTCCCGCCAGCTTCCGCGGGCCACAAAGGCGCGTTGTCTGGCAGGGTGGGGCGTCTAGCGGGGTGAGAGGGCGGGCTGTCTGGCAGGGTGTTTGGCAGGGAGGGGGCGTCTGGCAGGGCGTTTGTCTCCCAGTGAGGGTTGTTTGAAAGGGCGAGCTGTCTGGCAGGGTGGGGCGTCTGGCGGGGTGAGCTGTCTGGTAGGGCGAGCTCTCTGGTACGACCCCCGTTTTCTGCGCATCCGCGCCCTCACCTCGTCGCCGGCCGAAGCGCCAGATAGCTCACGCCACATAAGAGTGCACCGCATTAAGCGTTTTCTTTTACTTGTTTTATTTGTTTTTTTCATTTGCTGTACTTGCTTTTTTTTTTTTTTTTTTTTTTGTTTGTTTGTTTTTTACTTGTTTTATTTGTTTTGTTTGTCGTTTGTTCGTTACTTGTTTCTGTTTTTTGTTTTTGCCGCACCCTCCGCCAGAGCGCCCCAGTGGTGCACGGCGCAGGGTCTCCCTCGTGCCCCCTCCACCACGCCCCGCGCGCTCGGCACCGCTACCCCGCGATGACTTCGGCGGGAGCCGGCGGCGGCCAGGCGAAGATTCCCTGAGGGAATTTATCCTCGCCGAGCCACTTGGAAAGTAAAATTACAGCATGCACAAACGCCTTGGGAACGCACAAGTCGCACGTCTCCAAAAGCACCGCCGGCGCGTGCCGGCGACGGAACAAGTCGGCACCGCCAGGCACGACGCGCTGCATGAGCTGTTGCAATGCAGCGCCCGCGTCGGCCCGGGCTCCGGCGCGCTCTCTCGCCCATGCCTGGCCGAAAAGGATCCACTCGAAATCGTTCGTGCAGCGCACGGGGGAGCGCCCGCCCTGGGGCTTCGCCGCCGAACACCGGGCGGTCGTGAACCCCTTCTCGTCGTGCCACAAGTGCGGCACGGCCACGTTGCGTTCGCAGCGCTGCGTCTGCAACAACGACCGGACCAGGCCCTGGAGCTCCTCGGTCTGCTCGCGCGCCAGGGAGCGCCTCCAAGCGAGCAGGCGGTCGGCCAGAACGACCGGGAAGTCGACTTGCAGCCAGCGCGACTCCCGCCGGGCCCGGGCCAATGCATCCTGCCGTTCTGTCAGCGCCTTGCGGCTAGAAACCGCTTCCGCCAGAGCTGCCCGTCGTTCCTCAGTAGCCAAACGCTTGGCGTCGTGCAAAGCGGTCTGGGCCTCCAAGTCGCTCCGTTTCTGCTGACGATCGAGCTCCTTTCGTGCTGCTCGCGCCTCCAGCATCTTCTCGTGCTCCTGCTGGGCGGCTAGGCGCAGCCGCTGCGCCTCTGGGCCCGCCGCGCAAGCTTTCTTCTTTTTGCTCCTCCGGAGCTCTCGTGTCACAGTGCGCAACAAGCTGTCGTTCCGGGTCGCCCGGGAGACCTCCGCCACGACAGTCAAAGCGTCGATGTAATTCTGCTCGATGCACAACCCGCCGTGCCCTCGGAAGGGAGGGGGGAGGAGGAAGGGGCAGTAGGAGGACGAGGACGAGGAGGCCGGCCTGCCCCTTCAGCGCGCCCCTCGGCGCGGCCGCCGCCGGCAGCGGCCCCCGCGGCGGCGCCTGGGCCGCCAGCCTCCCCCAGCGCCTCTCCGGCCTCCTCGAGCGCGTCTCCTGAGCCAGCAGGCCCGCCGCCAGAGCCTGGAGCCTCGCCTCCGGAGGGGCCGCTGGCGCCGGGGCCTGCGCCGCCAGCCTCCCCCAGCGCCTCTCCCGCCTCCTCGAGCGCGTCTCCTGAGCCAGCAGGCCCGCCGCCAGAGCCTGAGGCCTCGCCTCCGGAGGGGCCGCTGGCGCCGGGGCCAGGGCCAGGGTCTCCCTCGTCGTCCTGGCCGTCGCTCTCGTCGTGGTCGTCGGCGTCGTCGACGACCTCCCACTCTGCGCCTTCCAGGCCCTCCTCGTCCGCTGGGTGGGGCGCGTGTTGCTCGATGACCTCATTGACGTCGTCCCAGCTCCGAACCACCCCGGCGGCCCATAAGCGGTCGACGTGCTGGATGGCAGCCAGGCGGAGGGCATCGCCGCCAGCGGCGTCCCAGAAGGGCCGCAAGTCCGTGAAAAGGTCGTCGACCCCGGCTTCAGCCGGCAGGGTCGGCCCGGTCTGCTTGTATCCCTTATCGGAAATCCGCCACCGTGGCCCCTGGCACGTCGAGGCGTGGAAGAATGCCAAGTGCTGTCTGGCAGGGTCGTTGTAGTATTCTAAGGGACGTCCCCCCCATTGCTTTGGGGGGGCATCTCATCATATCACATGTCCGACCTCCGCGAGACCTCCTGACGAAGAGTCGCCACCCAAAGGGCCGGGCGGGCACGGTGGCGGGACTTGCCGGAGGCAGCTGGATATCTCGATGATTCAAGGAAAGCCACATTTCCGACGCGGCGTCCAGCGCGTCTTGTCTGGACAGGGAAGCGATCTTTCCCGGCGCCTCCTGCCTTTGACGGTGCATGATGCGGGTCTCTATCTGCTCCATGAGGCGTTGGACCAGGGCGTGCAGGTGCGTGTCGTTGACTTGTTCCAACCCAGTGACCCCGCCCCCGTGATACAGCACAACGTGCCCGAGGGACCGCATCGCATCTTGAACTTCCGGCGTCAAATGCGCCGCGAACCAGTCCAGAAGTACCACAATGGATTCATCTGACCGCCTGGCTCGCGGCAGCGCCTGTTTAATGTAGTCGACTACGTTCTGGGACCTGTAGGACCCCTTGGGCGCGAACTGCACTGACAACCACTCCATGTGTTCGAGCTCAGCCGCTATCCGCTCGCCTGACTGGGCCTTGAACAACACTGCCAGCGGCGGCGGCTCGCCCGCTGGAGAAGCCCAGCTTTGCACGGCCGTCATGATGGTGTAGCGGTCTCTCGTGGCGTTGTGGTTCTCTTTCGCTGCCACCACCCGCGCCCCCTTTCTGGCGTACATGGGCCGTCTGCCAGCATTGTTCATCCAACTGGGCTTTTGGTCGCAGCTGAACCATCTCATTGGAACGCCAGGATGGGACCTTTCCCAGAGGCGCCTCACGCGAAACAGATTGCCCAGCATGCACCGCACTCTGTCCACTGCCTTGGACCAACTGACTTGGAAGTGCGTCGTTCCTCTACGGATGGTGATGTTGTGTTCAGCACGCCAGTTGAAGAGCCAGCCTTTGGTGATCTTGGGGAGATCCTCAGGCTGCGTCCCGTCCTCCACGAGCTTGTCGCGCAGCCAACGGGCGTGGTCGAGCATGGCGCGGCTGTCTGCCCTGGACCTGATCTCCTCGACCTCGTCCACGAACCACTGCAAGAGCTCGTGCGAGATCGTCGCGCTCATCGCCTGCAATTTGGAAGATGGCCGCTGCTCGGCTCGGTCTCGCCTCCGCTGGTCCCGGGCCAACGCGCCGGCGGCGGCAGGCGTGCTCCGGCCGGCCCCGCCCTCCTGGAGCCACTCACCGTAGGCGCGGCGGATGCGCGAGGTGACTGCGTCGGATGGTACCAAGTGGAAGAGGTTGGTGGACAGCGCCTTCCAAGGAATATGGGTGACGATGCGGCCTAACTGTTCCTGCTCGTCCTTCCATGCTCCCACGCGCGCTCCCATGTCCAGCCGGGCACGGATGGGCTGAGGTGTCTGTCGCCCCTGCGCCCTGTTGGCGCCTTGCTGACGCCGCGGCGGCGCTGCAGGAGGCACCTTCGCCGGGCTGCCCCAGAGCAGAGCGGGCCGATCGTTCAAGGGTGAACGATCGTGCCAGGCAAAGACGCCCGATCGTTGAATGTTGAACAGTCGGACCACGACAAGAAGCACGATCATTCAATGTTGAGTAATCGGACCACAAAAGGAAGCATGATCATTCAACCTTGAACGATCGCCATCGCTGGTCTGGGGCGGCGCGGGCTCCCTTTCGGATTGCCGCGCGGGCCTCCCCACGGAGCGCTGCGAGGTATGCCATCGGCGCGCACGCCCGACGCACACTGCTTCAGCGATGCCCCAGCCAGCCTGCTTGAGCCCAAATGGCTACAGTCGGCCCTTGGAGGTTCGGAGCGGCGCAGTATCCAAAGTATAAGCCGACAGCCGGCGACCAACGATGTCCAATCAGTCCGGGCGCCGGAAGTAAAACTGTACTACACTTTACAGGCGCGGCCCAGGGCACCGGAAGTGAAACTTTACAGGGCACCGGAAGTAAAACTTTACAGGCACGGCCCAGGGCACCGGAAGTAAAACTTTACAGAGCACCGGAAGTAAAATTTTACAGGGACGGCCCAGTGCACACCCCCTCACACCGGCCAAGGTTAACAAATCCTCTGGTCCGAGGTGAAACGAAAACTTGCATGCCTGAAGTGATCCAGACAGGTGGCGGCATAAAGAAACTGCGGCGGAGAGCTTCTATAAATAAACCTTGAACAAGGATCCTTATGAGCCCTATGAGCCCTATGGGCCCTATGGGGCCTATGAGCCCCATGAGCCCCATGAGCCCTATGAGCCCTATGAGCCCTATGAGCCCTATGAGTCCTATGGGCCCTATGAGCCCTACGACCCCTATGAGCCCTATAAGCCCTATGAGCCCTATGAGCCCTATGAGCCCAATGACCCCTAGGGGCCCTATGAGCCCTATGAGCCCTATGAGCCCTATGACCCCTATGAACCCTATGGCCCCTATGAGCCCTACGACCCCATGAGCCCTATGAGCCCTATGAGGCCTATGAGCCCTATGAGCCCCATGAACCCTATAAGCCTTATGATCCCCAGGAGCCCTTTGGGCCGTTTGGGGGCCGTCTCGGGCGGTGCACGCGGTGCTTACCTAGTAACCAAGCTCAAACCCATACTCCAGGAGCAACAGGGGTTGAGCCTGAATGCTTACCTACTTGATGCACACGGGCCTCACTTACGACGCAAGCTCAAACCCATACTCCAGGAGCAACAGGGGTTGAGCCTGCACGTTTACTATTTGGTGCAAACGGGGTCCCTGTACCTAAGAGCCAAGCTCAAACCCATGCTCCAGGAGCAACAGGGGTTGAGCCTGAACGCTGACCACTTGATGCACACTGGCCTCACTTACGACGCAAGCTCAAACCCATACTCCAGGAGCAACAGGGGTTGAGCCTGCACGTTTACTACTTGGTGCAAACGGAGCTGCTTTACCTAAGAGCCAAGCTCAAATCCATACTCCAGGAGCATCAAGGGTTGAGCCTGTCCCTCTTGGCCCGTCTTGGTGGCATCTTGGGCCGTCTGGAGGCCGTCTCAGATGGTGCACGCGGTGCTTCCCTAGTAGTCAAGCTCAAACCCATACTCCAGGAGCAACAGGGGTTGAGCCTGAATGCTTACCTACTTGATGCACACGGGCCTCACTTACGACGCAAGCTCAAACCCATACTCCAGGAGCAACAGGGGTTGAGCCTGCACTATTACTATTTGGTGCAAACGGGGTCCCTGTACCTAAGAGCCAAGCTCAAACCCATACTCCAGGAGCAACAGGGGTTGAGCCTGAACGCTGACCACTTGATGCACACTGGCCTCACTTACGACGCAAGCTCAAACCCATACTCCAGGAGCAACAGGGGTTGAGCCTGCACGTTTACTACTTGGTGCAAACGGAGCTGCTTTACCTAAGAGCCAAGCTCAAATCCATACTCCAGGAGCAACAGGGGTTGAGCCTGTCCCTCTTGGCCCGTCTTGGTGGCATCTTGGGCCGTCTGGAGGCCGTCTCAGATGGTGCACGCGGTGCTTCCCTAGTAGTCAAGCTCAAACCCATACTCCAGGAGCAACAGGGGTTGAGCCTGAACCCTTGAGCCTGAGCTCTCTCTCTCTTTCTCTGTTTGTTGGGGGTGCGGGGCGGGGCGCCCCCTGTTTTTCGTGTTTTGCCCCGCGGCCCGTTGGCGACGCCACCAAAATGCTGCTCGGGCGTCCGCCCAAACTGTCTTCGCACGCATACACGCATGTAGCCAGGAGAATCCGCCACCGTGCCTCCGGAAACGCCCAGGCGTGGAGGGACGCCAAGTGCTGTCTGGCAGGGTTTCTGTGCTCTCCAACGTTTTAAAACGCACGCCTCCGACCGAGAACTGATGGGGACCGAAAGACGCACCTCCCACCGGCCAGACGGATTACCATTACCTCATCGAGTAGTACATCAAGTAGTCATCGAGTAGTCGCATTATCATTACTTCATCGATGAGTACAGGTGTCATACTTACGATTATTGTAGCTATTTCTTCTTACTACATTAGTATCTGGGTTTACATCCATGTATCGTATTACCACTACGGCTAGTAGTACTAGCAGTACTCGTAGTACTAGTACTAGTTGTCGTAGTCTTACTAGTGATTCACATTGGTGCCAGCCATTAGGTGCCCACGGTCGTCGGTCCGACGACGGGAACTGGTGCCAGCCATTCGGTGCCCCCGTCGTTCGCCGCCCAGACCACCCAGACGGCCAAAAAACATCCTCTCCCACCTCTTCCCCATCATCACCGCCGCCGTTCCCATCATCATCGTCATCGACGTCACCGTCGTCATCGTCATTCGAACAGTCGCCACCCGTAGCGCTGGGCAGGCACGGCGGCGGGGCTTGCCGCAGGCAGGTGGGTAGACAGAGCTGCGCTGATGTTAACATGCGCTGCACTGAAAGATGGCCTCGCGGACATCAGTAGCGTCTAGACGCCCGCTGCTCAGACGGGCCCCGAATATGCTAGCACCTCGCCCTTCTGGATGGGCGTCGTGTTCACGAAGCACGGAACAAGCACAGCAGCGTCGGCGTTCGCAAGTTTCCTGGTCTTCTTAGGTTTCTCACCATCAACGGAAAACGAGCAAGTCGGGACCGTCATCCGGAATAACTTGGCCACCATGTTCGCCCTCTCCGGGTTCGTTTCGAGCACCGCCCAAAACGGGCTGGGCGCTTTGAGTTTAGCCAGGGAGGACACGCCAGCCAACGGGGAGCGAATCAAAAACTTCGCTGTGTCCTCCATGTCAAAAGCGCCGCTCTCCACCGTAGCCATAAAGGGCAGGGCCGGATGCATGGACTTGGGCCGCTTGAGTTTGGCGCCCTCGGCGAACTCGTGGATGTTGGCTACGTTCGGGGCCCCCATGTCTGGCGCCAACATGAGCTCGCTGGGGGCGAAGCTTTTCTTGGCGCGCGCTTGGAAGACCATCGGGAAAGACTCCTCGAGAGCGTGGACTTCCACGCCGGTGGATCCGGAGGCGGTCTTCGTCAACATCTGGACCAGGCCCTGCGCCGCAAAGAGTTTCCACAAGTCGTTCCCTGTGGGTCTGGGGCCTGGCTCCAAGCGAACCATTCCGTCCGTGGGGACATCCCACACGGGCCGGGAAGCGCTCGCCTTCAGGGGGCAGGCAAGGATGGAGGAGAAGCAGGACCTGGCAGGTGTAGGAATGAGTCGCCTGAGCTGCGGCGCCGCCGCCGGGCGCCGCAGGCGCAGCGCCGTCGGGAGGTCCGGGGCCGCCGTCGGGCGCGGCAGGCGCAGCGCCGTCGGGAGGCGCAGGGCCACCGCCGACCGAAGAAAGGAGGCGGGTTCCAAGGGGGAAACAGGGAAGGAATGGCGTGAGAGGTCGGAGTCGAGGAAGAGTTGGAGGAGGAAGGGGAGGAGAAAGAGGAGGAGGAGGAGGGGAGGGAAGGGGAAGGCGTTTTTTTTTTTTTTTTTTTTTTTTTTTTTTTTTTTTTTTTTTTTTTTTTTTTTTTTTTTTTTTTTTTTTTTTTTTTTTTTTTTTTTTTTTTTTTTTTTTTTTTTTTTTTTTTTTTTTTTTTTTTTTTTTTTTTTTTTTTTTTTTTTTTTTTTTTTTTTTTTTTTTTTTCTCCTCTCTTTTTTTTATTTTTTTCTTTTTGTTTTCTTTTCTTTGTTTTTTTCTTTCTTTTTTTTTCGGGGGGGCCTCCGTGACATCTCTGGTGGGGTCTGGCTCGTTTTCTGACACGCGGTGCCTGGGTATGGCCAGAGTATCCGAAGTTGTACCCGTTTTCTGACTGCAACACCTCGCCATCTTTCGGTGATGGTCGCCGTCGCTTTCCATCAGCACCTGCAGCCGCTGCTGGCCGCTTCATCGCGGCATCCTGTGGGTCGGTGAACCCCTACCAGCCTTTAGCGCCAGGATTTCCATTGCAATTTCCATTGCAATGGAACTTGCGATGGAAATGCCAGCTTGCAGTGCCCCCCATGGATACCCTGAGGTCCACGTCCTGTGTTGCAGAGCTCGAGCGGAAAACCCGCACTGCCCAAGATGCTTTCCTGGCGAAGCCGCTCAGAGACGAGTGGTTGCATTCGCCCAGGGTGCCTATGTATACCTCGTGGTACCACTGCGGCCCCGAGTGCAATGCGACCACCCACCCCCGAATCGGTTTCGACCCGCGGCTGTCTTGAACACTGCTTGGCCAGCGTGGCGGAGGAGATTCCTGAGTTGCTTAGACGTGTCTAGGACCCAATTCTCGGCCTGGTCGGCTAGATGCCACCGCTCCTCGTTGCGCTCGACCAGGGTCCAGAGTATAGTCTCGATGCCGGCCCCGAATTTCCGCCCCGAATTTCGGCCGCGTTCGCCCGTCGACTGCGGGCCTGCCCGCGGGCCTACCCGTCGACTGCGCCGCGTAGCTTGCGCCAAGTAGATTGCACCATGGAGCCAGCGCCGCATGGATTGCACCGCAAATCCCGAAGACCGCGCGAATCGGGGCCCACGCTGGCTCGCGCCAGGCGCAAGGCATCGCGAGGAAGCGTGCGTGGCAAGAGAAGCGCATTGCGGGCACACGCCCGCCCTGGCCAGCGAATCCCCGCCCTGGCTCGCAAGCCCCGCCCGGACCAGCGAAGCCCCGCCCTGACGAGTCACCCCCCCGCCCTGACTGGCGAAGCCCCGCCCTATCTGGGCCATCCCAGGGACTCAGAAGAAACGCGCCGCCTGGGGGCGCGAGCCCTCGCCGAGCGGACGAGCCAAGGCTTGAACCAAAATTGCGACAAGGAGCTGGGGATGAGGAAGGAGGGAACGGGGACCTCGCCCAGGCCCCTGCGCCCGGCAGGCCGCGCGCCCGCAGCGGCGGGGCCCTCGGCAACGCCCGCGGGCGCGCCGGCGTCGCCCTCGGCTCCAGGGAGGGAGACCTGCAGGCGAGAAAGCAAGTGAGGGGGGCGAGGGGGCGTGGCGGGCGGAGGGGAGGGAGAGGGGGGAGAGGGGGCAGGGGGAGAGGGAGGAGAGAGAGGGGGGAGTGGGGGAAGGAGCAGCAGGCGGGGGGCGTGCGGGGGGAGGGGGAGGGGGAAGGAGGGAGTGTGGCGGGAAGAAGGAGGGGGGGAAGGAGGAGAGAAGCGAAAGGGGGAGGGGGCGGGCGGCAGGAAGGAGGGCGCCTCGGCGTACGGGGCCAGCTCCTCCGTCGGCCGCGCTGCCCTGGCCTTCGCCTTGGTCCTGGCGTCGTCGGCCGCGGTGCCGGCCGTCGTGAGGACCTCCGGCTGCGGGAAGAGCGGGTCCGGCTTGCTGTCCAAGCCGCCGCACTCCAGCAGGTCGGTCACGTACTTCTCCTCCACACCGGCGAGCGCCGCGGTGACGCCAAAGTTCGACGAGGGCCACTTGAGGAGCAACTTGCCAATTCTATGGAACAGCTTGGCTCTGGCCTGCAACAACGACTTGGGGAACGCCTTCTTCTGATCCACAGCGTGGCCGCGCAGCACGTCCTTCAGGAATGCCTCGGCGCGGTCCCGCGCCGCGGAGTTGCCCGCCAAGGCTTTCAAGGCATCTGCTTTTGGGGCCGGGGCAAACGCCGCGACCCCGCCGGACTGCCGTCGAAGTGAACCAGGCTTGCCAATGGCGGCGAAGTGCGTAGTCACCACCATACACACTTTGACATACGGATGCGTTGCCCCAAGTTTAGCCGCTGCACCAAAATCCCGGGGTCGGACGCGCAGCAGAGCGGCCGGCACGACCGCGAAGTGCACTTGGCAAAGATTGTTGAGCAAGGGCGTCGGGACCCTGATGGCGTAATTGTACAAGTTCGTCATGTCCGCCTCTGAGTAGGCCTGGCTGCCGAAGCGTTTCTGCGCCATCTGCAACACCCGTCGGAACCGCTCCTGCGGCTCCAGCTTGGTGTCCTTCGTGTCGTCCAAGAATTTCCGAAGAGCCTGCAGTCCGCCACCGTGCCTCCCGGCACGTCGGAGCGTGGAAGAATGCCAAGCGCTGTCTGGCAAAAGTTCCGTAGTCTTCTAAGCCCCCCCCCCCTCCCCCCCCGGCACTAACGCCCAGGGGTAAGCGCCACCCCTGGCGCGACGCGGCCGCTCGGCGCCTCCAAGACGGCCCCCAAAGACCCCCGTCGGGCGGCCAGGAAGGCCCCGAGACGCCCCACGACAGCCCCAACACGGCCCGAGAGGCTTCAGAATGGCCCAAGAAGGCGCCAAGGTGCCCCACAGGAGCCCCGGACAACCCCAAGGCGGCCTGCGTGAGCTCCATGACACTGTACGAAAAGCAGCTCAAGTGACAGCCTGGATCGGACTCGTCCTCCTCCTCATCGCCATCGTCGCCGTCCCGAACATCAACATCATCATCATCATCGCCACCATCATCATTATCATCATCATCAACATCATCATCGCTATCGCCCCCGCCATCATCATGACTATCATCATTCGAACAGTCGCCACCCAAGGTGCGGGGCTGGCACGGTGGCGGGACTTGCCGCAGGCAGCTGGATAACTCGATCTCAGACGAAGCTAAGTCGGTGCTCGCGTCCATGTTGTCTTCGCCCACGAGGGCTTCCAGGGATTCGGAATCCGCCCATAAGTCCTCGCGCATCACTTCACATGCCATTCCTTCCGCCAGATGTTGCTCGAGTCCGCCAGCCCGTCGGGGCATGGGCTCGCTAGAATCTCCAGTAGTATATAAACGTGGCAGTCTGGCGAGCGCCGCAGAGAGCCCCAGGGGCGGCCCGATGAAACCGCGACTGGCCGCGCAAGGCGTCGAGGTCCTAAACCGTAGCAACCCCGTACTTGCGCCCACCGCGTGCCCATGAGAAGTTACGCCTAAGCGAAGCGCGACGCATGCCCTGAGGGCCAACTGGCCCCCTGAGCGCCCGACGAAACCCAGACGGGGCTCTCCAGACCCCCTAAAAAGAAAGCCTCCGAAGGGCCCCCGGGACCAAGACCCTGAAGGCCATGGCTGGCCCAGCATAGACGGGCGGATGAGCGAAGCGAACGGATAATTTGTCATGTGGGCTTGGCTCGATGACCTCGCGGGTCCCATTCAAGAAGTGCGAGCGGCAGTCGTAGAGCTTGAGCGCGTGTGCGAAATGGTTTTTCGTCAGCAAGGCATACCGCATGCTACTGTCGAAGGGGGGCAGTAAGTCATCGCCGTCGCACATGCGCCTGTTGTATTCGCGAAACTCGTCGAGGCTGGCCGTTGGCACCTTCACCACGGTCGCATCACGATACCTCCTCCTGGAAAGGCCGTCGGTCTTGATACTCTGCACGATTTCATGGACGTGGTACCCGCTAACGCCCAGTCCGCTGCGGTTGCACGGCACTGTCCCGAGATACTTTGGCAAGATGAACTGAATTCCGCCCGTCGAATGACGAGCTCTCGCTGCCTCGGCAATGCTGGCAATAGGAACAGGGACCGGCCGCGAATCCAACTCCTGTCGGCGGCACACCCAAGGAGATAGGGGAAAGGGGGGGTCTTATCAGACAGGATTGCGTTTCTTAGATGCCTTCTGAAGCCCCGCAGGGGGCTTCTAAGAAACACCCCCTCCTTCTAAGAAGCCACCCGTGCCCCCAACCCCTTTGGCGAGCCGCCGATCTTTATCCGCCATCGCGCCAGGGCTCGCCAGAGCCGGGTTGTCGAGGCGAATGCCGGAGCAGGCGGTGCACGCAACAAGAGCGAGAAATGCGCGCATGAGCGCAAGCATATCCTGGAAGACGAAGGCCACGAGCCAAAACAGCTATAAGAGATGACGAAGACGACAATGACAATGACGATGGCCCTCCTCCTCCTCCCTCCCTCCTCCTTCCTCCTCCCTCCCCCTCCTCCTCCTTCCTCCCTCCCTCCTCCCTCCGCCTCCTCCCTCATCCTCCTCCCTCATCCTCCTCCCTCGCCCTCCTCCCTCATCCTCCTCATTCACTCCCTCCCCCCTCGTCCTCCTCCCATCCTCCTCCGTCATTCTCCCTCCTGCCTCATCCTCCTCCTGCCTCCTCCTCCCTCCCCCTCCCTCCTCAGGTGAACAGGTGTACATGTGAAGCCGCAGTCATGCATGCACGACTACGAAAGACAAGACACACGGAGGCAGCACCTCATCCAGGGAGGCTGCTGTGACTTCTCGATCCTCGCTTGACTTGCGCCCTGACTCAATTCCAGCTCTCCCACCCATCTTCCCATATGCTCTGGATGGATAGGGAGGTCCTTCCTCCTCCCTCCTCCTCCGACCCCACACAGGGGGACGGGGGCATATTATTTCACAGCCCCTCAGAAGTAACATCCTCCTTCATCCTCCTCGCGTATTATCCCTCCTGCCTCATCCTCCTCCTCCTGCCTCCTCCTCCCTCCTTCTCCCTCCCCCTCCCTCCTCCTTCCTCCTCCTTCCTCCTCCCACCTCCTCCCTCCCCCTCCTCCCTCCTCCTCCTCCCACCTCCTCGCGCCGCCTCCTCCCCCAGCATCCTCCCTCATCCTACTCCCCCCTCATCCTCCTCCCTCATCCTCCTCCCTCGCCCTCCTCCCTCATCCGACGAAAAGGCGAACGGGGAGGCGGGAGAGGACGAGGGAGAAAGGCAGGGAGGATAAGGAGAATAAGGTTGAGGCGGGAAAGGATTATTTTTCCCGCCCAATCCCACTGTCCGAAAGTACGCGCCAAGCACCGGTAGCCGAACCAAACGACGGCGCGCCCTGACCGAAGAGTAATGCGGCTTGCCGCCCAGAAACTGCGACCGACGTGCGATAAACGAATGCGTGCATCAGACGCAAATGCCACACGCAGAACACACACAAGCACCCACCCACGACAACGGCAACCCACCAAAACAAAACAAGACCCCTAAAGAAACAACGCCGTGTCCTAAAAATGCAGCGCCGCCGAGCGAAACAAAACGCGGGCGACCAACTCGCCTGCAACGATCAGCATGCTGCAGATCAAGACCTCGAAAAGGCTCCGACAGGGAAGAGGGGCAGAGAGAAAAAGAGAGAGAGAGAGAGTACCAGCCGGGGAAGGAAATGGCACCTGCAGTGGCTTACGTAGCGTCAACATGCATTTTGGAGCATGCTTGCAGGAGCAGCACTAGATGCTCTGGCGCGGATACACGCGATGCTACGTCGCCAGGGAGCTCGAATGCGCGCACGGGAGCAGAATTCAAACTTGAACGCCTTCGCTGGCGTCGCCGGCGCGCGCAGAATTCAACCTTGAACGCCTTCGCCGGCGTCGCCGGCGCGCCAACACCGCACGAACCTACCGTACCCCCCCTCCCCTCCTTTCCAAAGGGGGGGGGGCTTAAGCTACCCCCCCCCTCCCTTGGCGCCGCCCTGCTGGAAGCTACCCCCCCCCCTCCCCCCCTTTCGTGCAAGGGGGGGGGGGATGCTTGGAAGCTACCCCCCTCCCTTGACCGCCCCGGAAGCTACCCCCCCCTACCCCCCTTTCCAAAGGGAGGGGGGTGCTTAAGCTACCCCCCCCTTCCCTTGGAGCCGCCCTGCTGGAAGCTCCCCCCCCCCTCCCCCCCTTTGTGCCAAAGGGGGGGGGGCTTGGAAGCCCCCCCCCTTCCCCCTTTGGCCGCCGATCCGACCTGGACTACCACAATCCTCCCTCCTCCTCCTCCTCCTCCTCCTCCTCTTCCTCCTCTTCCTCCCTCCTCCTCCTCCTCCTCCTCCCTCCTCTCATCATCATCCATCATCATCATCATCATCATCATCATCATCATCATCATCATCATCATCATCATCATCATCATCATCATCATCATCATCATCATCATCATAATCATCATCATCATCATCATCATCATCATCATCATCATCTGCAGCGCCC
This sequence comes from Prorocentrum cordatum, assembly GCA_963575745.1. Classification (NCBI taxonomy): domain Eukaryota; class Dinophyceae; order Prorocentrales; family Prorocentraceae; genus Prorocentrum; species Prorocentrum cordatum. The sequence goes on from CAUYUJ010015438.1 coordinate 626,758, forward strand.
CAGATCGGCGGCACTGGCCGGAGGCCAGCACAATATACACATATATGTATATATGTATGTATGTATAAATATATATCGACCATGTATATATACATGATCGTAGGTATGTCTGTCTGTCTGTCTGTCTGTCTGTCTGTCTGTCTGTCTGTCGGATCATCGATCATTCTGTCTGTATGCATGCATGCGTGCATGGTGAATGCATGTATGTATGCATGCATGCATGTGTCTTTGCATGTATGTACACATGCATGCATGCTTGTATGTATGTACGCTATATACATACACATATATAAGTGTATGTATATGTAGGTAGGATATGTAAATGTATATGTAGATGTTTATGTATATGTAGATGTAACTGTATATGTGTATGTGTATGCATATGTATGTGTATATGTATATGTATATGTACATGTACATGTACATGTATAGGTTAATGTAGATGCTGATGTAGATGTATATGTATATGTTGATGTAGATGTATATGTGTAGGTTGATGTTCTGACCGTCGCCGTACTAATGCAGGGTCCCGAGCGGGCTCTCTTCGGGGTCTCTTGAGGCAATTGTCAGGCCGACTTGGGGGCCACCTGGGCTGTCTGGAGCCCTCTGAGAAAGTCTTGGTCCGTCAGGGCGATCTTGGGGACCACTTGGGGCTGTTCTGAAGCGGTCTCGGGGCCCAATTGGGGGCTGTCTTAGGGCCCTCCTGGGCCGTCTGGAGCGCTCTGGAGACTGAGAAGCCGCGTACGCGAAAATAGCACTGCAACCTGGTTACGGAAAACCCATGACTGTTGCCTCCTGGGCGCCTCTTGGGAGTCGTCTTCGGGCCCACTTGGGCCATCTGAGGAGCCCGTTGGGCCGGCGGCACTCTGGAATCAGCCTCCCCAGCCGCACCCGAAGTTGTACCGGACTAGTTCTGTATGCGCATACCCATCGGCCGAAAGAAGTAGGTAGAACCATGAAGTAGAAAGGCGTTGGAAGTAGATTGGGTTTCTGCCTGCCTCCTGTAGAAGAGGGAAGAGGGAAAACCAATCGACTCTTGAAGTAGGAAGGCGGCTAAAGCAGATTGGGCACTGGGAATCACAGACTACCTACTTTTAACGGCTGAGGGGTAGGTTTTCAGTGCATCAGTGCAGCTATTCGTATGTATGTCCATATGTATACATGTGTAAATCCAGTTGTATGTGTATATAAGTATGTGTAAATATGCATATGTGTGTATGTATCTATACATATATGGCATATATGTATATACAGTCCTTGGGCCCAGGATAACTCTGGCCAGGCACGGGGCGATGTCTGCGGCGAGGAACGCCTGCTGCAAGCGTGCCGCAGCGGCGGCCCTGGCGGCCCAGCGACGCACGAACGGCGAGTCGCTCTGCCCCCAAGGGGGCGGCAGGCTGCAGAGAGATCGCACGGCTGGAGCTGCCTCTGGCGCCCCGCGCCGCCGCGTGGCGGGCCAGAGCCGGCGGCGGCGACACGCTGCAACAGAGGATCGAACAACTTCACTAGACGAGCGCGTTCCACTACTCGCAAGGTGACTACTCGCAAATGGCCCGGATCCGCCGGGGGGAGATCTACGAGAAATTACATCGGAGCAGGCGTCCGTTGTTCGCACGTTTGCGAGCAGGCACTTTGCGAGCAGCGGAACGCGCTCGGCGGTTCACAGCATAAGCACACACTTTTGGAGGTCCGCGCGGACTGTGTTGGATCGGCGCTGGACCCCAATGCCTGGCGCGCGGAGCGCGCCAGGGGGCGGCGTCGGAGGCGCTTCCATTGGGGTCCAGCGGTCCAGCGCCGATGTGCGAAATCCGCACGGAACTCCGGGCACCCAGTGTTAAGTCGGGCCTGTCCCCCATACAGGGAGAGGAGAGATCGGCCGGGACGGGCCCCGGGACCCAGACCTCCGACGTCTTGCAAAAAAATCAAGGCCGAAGTTTTTGGATATGTTCGGCCTCCAGAAGCGCTCAACAGGCCCCAGGACCGCCAAGAAACGACTCAAATGAAAAACCTCCCCCACACGAGCCAAAGAGGAGAGGGGGGGGGAGCTTCAAGACCCCCCATCTTTTGCATCAAGGGAGGAAGGGGAGGGGGGGCTTCCAAAGCCTCCCCCCCCTTTCAAAGGGGGGGGTGGCTCACCCCAGCTCCACTAAAAGGAGGGAGGGGGGGGTAGCTTGGAAGCCCCCCCCATCTCCGGCCACGAAAAGGGAACCCAGGGGCCGCCAGGATCTTAATTTAAGAACGTGGTGTTCGTTCTTATTTTGTTTTAGCATAACATGTTAATTTAGAAGGTTTTCGCCATATTCGATCGTTTCCATACGCTGTAGCTATCGAGTACTGCGCACGACGCGGCCCAACGCTCAGTGCGAGGATCTCGCAAATTCCTCAGGGGCCAGAGGGCGTGCCAACATTTCTCAGGCAGCCAAGGAGATAGCTGCCCGACGCGCAAAATGATCTGCAGGGCAAGCCTTCATGGCCGCTTGTTTGGGCCAGCTGGGGCCACCCGATTGGCCCCTCATGAATTCTGAAGAAACGAAATCCTCGCATTGAACGTGGAACGGCGCCGCGCGCAACAATCGGTATATAGAGACCTAGTGAAGATGCCCAAACACTTCACAACAATCCAATTATGGGCCCCATCCATCCATCGGATCGGAGGCGCCGCAGAAGGAGGAGGAGGAGGGGAAGGAGGGGGGGAGGAGGACGAGGAGGAGGAGGAGGAGGAGGAGGAGGAGGAGGACCAGTGTCACCAACGATGCTGAAAATACCCCCACTTCAAATTCCCTCTCCCACATGCCCCTACAACGGTTCATTCCCATTGAGGGAGCTGCTTCTTCGGACGACAACTGTCTGAAGACCCTGAAACATGCCAGAACCTTTGTCTTCGGGGTTGCAACGTCACGGGTCAACCTGACTGCTGCGTCTTGGCAATTCTGAATCGTGCCAAGCGTTTTCGATCATCACGGTGCGTTCTTCCACTCCCCCACCATCGCGTCCACGCTGCCCTCATGAATATTTCAAAGGCGCTGCAACGGAGCGGAATCATGCAAAGGCGCTGCACTCCACTTCCGAGCTGCACAGGCGCGGGCAAAAGCTTGCGAATGACGTGCGTTGGCGTGTGACGTGCGTCGGAAATTCATCGCGTGCGTGCGTGCGACGTGCGTTGGCGGGCTGACAGTTACAACTATATGATGCAATATCGTGCGTGCACGGTGCGTCGCCTAGCACGTCTGAGCTATGAATTCTGCCATAGCGTCGCCAAAAGCAGGGGGCACTCTTTGGATGTGGCCTGGTCTTTGGTCTTGTTGACCCAAGCTCCATGCTTCCACCCCGTGCATACATCCTTGTCGGAATGAACGCGTTTCGACGAGCGTGGGCCCAACTTCGCTAGAGGGGCATGTGAGCCTGAAGCAGCGAGAGAACGGGATGCATCTCTCTTGGACGCACCTATGCACACGCGAGCAGCTGACAACGAGTGAGTCGTAAAAAATCGCGAGTGGCTTCAAACTGCTCCGGCCGAAATATGCGAGGTAGGTCGTCAGCTTGCCCGCGCTAATGAGGTTCAGGCTTGCCCGCCAGGAGCGGCGGCTTCGACGGGGGCGGGCAGGGTGGGAGAACGGGCTGAGGCGGGGCGCAGAAGGAACGGGCGGAGAGGGGCAGGGAGAGAGATTGGGGGAGAGAGCAATAGGGCGAAAAAAACAGCGAGAGAGAACGAGGGAGATGGGGAACCGACATTGCCAGAAGGGCAGAGTACAACATCACGGGGGCACCAGGGGCGGGCGGGGCGCCGATGCTTGAAAAGGGGGCGACGCGAAACATTGCAGCATTTCCCAGCCATGATACCGATGGGGGACACATGTACATGCGTCCCCCATCGGTATCGCGCTGATCGTCGGGCCACTTGGCGCAGTCACGGCACCCGCGGCAAGCTCTCGGCCAGGCGCGGCTGAAGGTGAAATCTCACCAGCCCTCTGGGCGTAGGTGGTTTAGGGTGCTTCCTCTTCCACCCCTCCTTCTTCCCCTTCGGGGGGGGGGGGCCCTCCCCCTGCCCCCGCGCCCTTATACCTGGGCGCTGTTACTAGGGTGGTGGCCACATTTTGGCTCCATTTGGGCATCCGGTTTGACCTCCTTGGTTTTGGCCCCAGGTTTGATCGATCTCCTCCAAAATGGCCAAGCAGCGACCAGGAGGCACCCGTGCAGAGATCCCGAGATGGCCCCAAGATAACCCCAAGAGACCTCCAAGAGGCTCCCACGAGGATCCCAAGCGGCACCAAAAGACCCACCCAATTCACCCAAGACGCCGAGGAGCCCCCCACCACCACCACCACCACCACCACCACCACCACCACCACCACCACCACCACCCACCCACGACCGCCCAGAGACCCCCAAACCGTCCTAAGACGCTCAAGAGATGCACCAAGGGGCTCCGAGGAGCATCCAGGAGACCTCTGGCCCTTTTGCTTGCTCTCCTCCTCCTCATTCCTCCTCCAGTCCATTCTCGCCCTCGTCCTCCCCCTCCGCCTCCTCCTCATCATCGTCTCATGTGCCCCCCCTTCTCCCTACTCCCTAATTCATCCATCCGACTTTCTCATTCGCCCCCTCTCTCCTTCACGCGGCTCGGCCGCCCCCACCCCCTTTCCTCCTGCGCTTCCCTGATCGCCCCTCATCTCACCTTGGCGTCGATTCTGGATGGGCTGGCGGGGATGCGCGAAGCGTCTAGAACTCCACAGGGGGGGGGGCGGGCGGGGGCGAGGAGTTGAACGGGTAGATGACTCGCAGACAAGACAGGGAGCATTGTCGAGCAGCAGAGAAACGTGCATTTGGCAGTGCTCAGGGAAAGGTCGCCACCCAGTGCCCCGCCCCATTCGCGAGAATGCGGCGGGCCCGAACCAGCGCCGCAACGATTGGACTATCCTGCACCACCCGCGCCCACCCTCAACAGGTAGCACGCGTCGTCCGCCCCTTCCGATCGATCCTCCTCTTCGCTGGAGCAAAACTTGGCGACGTGCGCCCAGCAGCCGCGATGGCACGCTGGGACTTGCGATCTAACGCCGATAGCAAAACTTGGCGACGTGCGCCCAGCAGCCGCGATGGCACGCTGGGACTTGCGATCTAACGCCAAGCCCATGGCCACATGTGTTTTTTGAGGCCAGGCACGCCGACTGATCTCTTGACTCTGCGCGTGCGCGGCCAGGATGGCCGAAAGGACCAGGCTGGTCCGAGGAGTGCACTCGCTCTGCTGCCACTCTGATGCTGGCGCCTTCGCGCGAGCTCAGCTGGCGCTCGCGTGGAGCCACGAGGTGCTCGAGTTGCCAGACTCACGCGAGCTCTCGTTCAGCTGCTGGTCCTGGGCAATCTTGATGGCCGACCTGAAACCCGCCTTGCACGCCTTCTCCACTGCATCCTCGATCATCTTCGATGAAATCGTCTTGAACGCCTTCTTGGTGACAACGAGCCGTAACCCTGGGTCAAGCCCTCCTGCGCTCGTCTTCCCCGCAGTCTCAAGGTCGTCCAAGCGCTCCTTGTACTCGCTGTCGTACTGCTTCTTGTAGTCGTCGTATCCCTTCTTGTAGCCGTACTGATCGTCGTACCAGTCGTTGGCGGAGCCGTTGCCCTTCTGCTTGTTGCCGTCGGTGGCGGAGTCGTTGCCCTGCTTGTCGCCGTCGCCGTCGCCGCCCTTCTGATCGCACGCCAGCGGGCCCGTCGGCCAATCCACGACGACGGCGATCGCCGTCTTCTTGTTGACGACCCAGCCGTTATCAGGGAACTCATCGCCGATGTCTGGGTCCTCGTTGTACAGCCACTGCCGCTCACCGCGCTTGGTCGCGAACAGCTTGATGGCTGTCTGGGCCTCGTCGTCGGTGAAGGCGCTGCGCAGGTGGGAGAACGACTCGACCAACTCCTGCTTGATCTGCTTTGGGAGCGGGTTCAACGGGCACTTGCCCTCCCCCGCCACTGGGAACCAGACTGGCACGAAGCAACGCCAATCCGCCATCCAACACCACCTCATCACCTTATTCGCACCGTCGAGGGTGACCACTGGCTCTGCCATCGATCGTCTCGGCGCCAGCGGCGGCTGCTAGGCACGGGCGTGGGCGGAGATCGCTAGAGCCGAACGGCTTACGGCGAGAAGTCGGTGAGAACGGCGGCATAATGTTAGCCTGGGTCTACCTGGTTTCGTGTCGGTGGCGGGGGGCGAGTAGGCTGGTGAATAGATTTCGACGTCGATGGGCGATGAGGGCGGGTGATGAGGATGATGTGATAAGCCACCAGCTGCCAGTGTCCCCTCAATGCGTTGCATTTCCCGTTCGTCGCCCACCCTGCCCCTCCGCCGCCCCCCCAAGAAAAAAGTCTCTGCGCTCCAGGTGACGGTGGAACGGGGCCAACCGCGGAGGGGCGGGGGTGGGGGGGCGATTCTGTAAAGGCAACAGGGGGGCGCACACTAGCGTTCTCTTGGGAATGCAAGGGAACGAGATATGGAGAGAGACGACGAGCGACTGAGAAAACGGGCGAACAAAGGCGGGGCACAGACACCGAGACAAAGCGGGCGACCGGACGAGGGAGAGAGAGAGAGAGAGAGAGTGAGAGAGAGAGAGAGGGAGACCGATATAGGGAGAGGGGGAGAGAGAGAGAGAGAGAGAGAGAGAGAGAGAGAGAGAGAGAGCGAGAGAGAGAGAGAGAAAGAGAAAGAGAGAGCGAGAGAGACAAAGAGAGAGAGAGAGATCTATATATAGAGAGAGAGAGAGAGAGAGAGAGAGAGAGAGAGAGAGAGAGAGAGAGAGAGAGAAGCTGCAGTGCGGGCGTTTGGCCTTAATGGAGCTAACGTGCCACAAGATGGAACACGAAGGGTTCTCCAATATAACCTTGACGCCGCGAGCGTCAGCCAAAATCATCAACCACGACCTGGGTAGCAATCGGAGGGCGGGTTGGCGTGGAGCGGGCGATCGTCGATGACAGTTCCGCCGATGCGGGGCGGGAGACGCGGGCAGGTGGCGCTTGGAGCGAACGGGTGAAAGGGAGCGGCGGCGAAGGGGAGACACGCGCTGGCGGTGGAGGCAGGGAGGGTGATATTGCAGGGGCGGGGGTGACATTGCAGAATGGCGCGGCGGGGGGGGGGGGGCGAGAGTCTACCATTCGCCGCGATCGACGCGTTGCCGAAGCGACCGATCGAGCAATAGCTGCCCTGCGTGGTCAAAACACTGCGTGAGGTCGCACTGCCTGACATAACTAAGTCCGTCAACAATCGCTCGCCCGATCATCCACCCGACCCCTACAGCCAGGATTGTCGGTCGTGTATTAAGGCTGTGGCATTATCTCTGCCACGAAATTCGCTTCGAGAACGTCCCTCCTGCTCTCGTCGCCGAGAATATTTGCGCCCCTGTCCCTCATCGCGTGGCCCATCGCAACGCCCACCCACGTGCTGCACTCGGGCTCGATCATGAGCGTGCCACCAGGCTTGATCTGCAGCACGCACATCGCACATGTGAGGAGCCCCTGCAGCGTACACACGTCCTCAGACACATGCGATGTACGCCTGCACTAGACCATCACATTTACAACGTCACTTGCGCCATGCCTAATTGGACGCGGCTTGGACGCGACTTGGACGCGTCCAGGTCGCATCCAAACCGACTTGGTCGCGATTTGGGCGCCACTTGGACGCGACTTGGACGCGTCCAAGTCGCATCCAAACCGGCTTGGTCGCAATTTGGACGCGTCCAAATTGCGTCCAAATCGCGCCAGCCCTATGGGTGCCATGCGGTCTGACGGTGTAGTCGCGTCCTTTTCCGCAACAGCAAATCTTCACTTTCGAGTGGATATACTCCATCACCCCTCCCCTGGACCTGGACGGGGGTGGGCGCGAGCGGCCAGCTCGTTCAAGATGGCCCGAGATGGCTCCAAGAGGGCATCAGAGAGCCCAAGATGGCACCCCAAATCGCTCATTTCCCAAAATAGCTAGCAAAAGAGACACAGAGAAAGCAGCGATACGGATGAAGCTGCTTCCAGTGACCTCTCAGGCCCCCCCCCCGAGAAGCCAGCGTCTTTCAGCGCAAACACATGGGTTGGCATTGTCGCAGTTTCGCTTCCGATGCACTGTTTGAGGTCTCAAGATGGCCCCGCGAGGGCCCCAGAGAGCCCCGAGAAGGGCACGAGGCGCCGCCCGAAACAACCCCAAGAGCGCCCAAGATCGCCCCGATATGGCCCCAATATTTCGATGGCCCAGGAGGGGCGACGAAACTCTAAACCCCCCCCTCCTTTGATCGATGGCCCCCAAGATGGCCTCAGGAGGCGCTCAATAACTTCCAAGAGGGCCCCGCGAGAGCTCCAATAGAGCCCCCAGATCGAAGGCTCCGCGCGGGCTCCACTGCGCCCCCAAAGAGCTCCAAGAGGACCCCACGACGCTGCCTAGCTCCAATAAGGCATCTGATGCTCAAAGATAGCCCTCAAAATGGCACAGCGCCTTCCTCCCCCTCCTCTCTTTGACTGGTATGTCCTACCATCAGCGTTATGCGTTCCATTTTCCGTCAGCTCTCGTGGGCAGGGCTTCTGCGTGGGTTGGCGCGGATTTCAGACACGTAAACATGTGGCGCCCAAGTCACGACCATGCCACTCTGTATGATTCGAGATACGGCGCGGTGACGTTGCAAAAACGAACGGGCTTCGGGGGTGTGCGAACTGATGAATGTGGTGCATTTTGAACCCTTCGCGGCCTGTCGAAACCACGAGCTTTCAATCCTTCGGTGATCAACTTGTTGGCGACCCCACCAGCGCCGCAGAATAATTCGAAATAATCTAGGTAGCGAACCAAGGTAACTGGCATATCCCCCGTGATCCATCGAGCAACCTCACCCGATGCTGCTTCCATCAGGATATCAGAATTATCGCATGCAAGAACGTGATCGTTTGCGCCCGGCCATCCCTGTCTCGCTCTAGCTGCTAGCCAGTCTGGCACGCCGTGGCCCAAACCCAGGACCTCGGCCATGCTTCTTGATGGGGGACGCGTAAATATATTTAGAATGGCCAAGACTGCCTAGAACTCTGATGTGGTGGTGCAGCGTCCGAGAGAAAGTCAACCTGTGGCACCGCTGAGCCAGATTGCGGACGGCGAGGTTCAGGACTCATCAGTAAAGGTAGAATACAAACGCGGCGGGCCGAACTCGCTGATCCTTAGGAGAGCGATCGACGTTCCGATGATCAGCTGCTCGCGCGAGTGCCCCGATCCACTGCGCCCGCCCACTACCCCGCCCGCGCGCAACCCCCAAAATCCCCCAGGTAGTCCAGGCGGGCGTTTGGCTAGACGAGTGGATCGGGGGGTGGCGTGGGCAACCGATCGTCGCTATCGAACGCTTAACGGGCAAAATTGTTTCTCTTATCTCTGAGTAATTTTTCAGGTCTATAGATATCATACATTTTACAGGTCTATAGATATTGTTTGTTTCTCGCTCTCCCTCTCTCTCTCTCACACGCTGGATATATATATATATATATATATATACAAGTACATGTATCGCTATCACACTCACTCCGAGACGGGGGGGCGCACCCAAGACAGACGCCCAGAGACGAGGTGGAGGGTTAGGAGGGGCCCATAAATAATTCAGATGTTTGGGCGCTTTGAAAATTGGCGCTTGTGAGGACGACCCCCCCGTCCCCGAAAACACAAGATGGATGGGTCCCGTGGGTCAAATGACAGGATAAGTGCCACTTGGGGGTCAGTCTCACAAGCGCAACCTGCGCGTGGTACATGAGCCGCGATGCGGCCTCCAATGCAGATGTGTAGTCGGCATGGCTAGGCTGCGCACCCATATCTTTCGTCACGCGGGCCCATTCCAGCAAAGCGCCAACAGACATCATGAGGGACCCCCCGTGCGGCACACGATCAACGTATCTTTCCAGCAGGTATTTGCAACAAACGATCAACATCGACATCTCTGCTCCTTTAGTTTTCATCGGGCAGCCTGGGAAGGGGGCCCCTCTTGCCCGCTTGACTTCGCACCTCGCGCCGATCATGCCTGGCGTGAGCCTCCCCAGCCTCTGCTCATGTGAGATGTGATGTTCCTGGAACCATGCATGCATATCTGCTTCGACGCACTTTACTCTCTGCTGTACTGAACGCTTGAAATACACGCTTGCGAGTATGATCCTCCACAGTATTACTGATCCCAGTCGTTGCGTCACGCCTAAATGAACTGTGTGGAGCACGTCTAGCGCCAGCGTAGATGCAGGGCTCGACTTCAAATCGTCAGAGAATACGGGGCTGCGGTGGGTCACTGGGTCAATCGAAACACCCGCGCCGTCCCGCCTCACCCGCCAAAACACGCAGTCAAACGGCACTGGCTTGGTCCAGACTTCCCTGATGTCTAGAAGCGACGGCGAGGGAAGTAACGCACCTCCCATCTGAAGTGGCACCCCGTCGATTTCATGTGTCACAACAAGCCCCCCATCTGTTTTGCCGCTGGTTCCACGAAGGTTAACATGCTTAATATCTGATTTCGTTTGATATCTGAATCAATGCTGATAATACGTTCACACGCATCACATGCATCGTGGTAAGATTGCGGGGTGCGAGGTGGGAAAACCATCCCGCCGGGGCAAACAAATCCAGGATAGCAAACATTGATGAAATCCAAGGGCGACGTACAGCACGGACAAGGGTTATACAGGCTCGACCAAGATGACAGACCGAACGAATGCGAGAATTCCGCCCGGTCCCCTTTGACGTACATTAGCACCGCCCTACACCCAAGATCTTTCCCCGCAGCACCAGCGACGGCCCACGGAGTCCCATCGTATTGCACATCTGGAGCACACCCTCTGACCAGCGCTTTGAGCTGCCACCAGACAACATGCATGAATGCATATAGTGTACAGTGCCCTGCACGCCCGCAGTCGCATTTGTCAAGTGTGCGCAGAAAGCCAATGTAATGTCGACGCTTCGTTAGCAAGTTAACCACGCTCACATTCAAGACGCTGTCCGTGCGCCCAGCATGAAGTGGTGAGTACCGCACTGAATCGGCGTACAATGCGGCCAATCCCCTGTCTGGTGTAGACATTCGTGTACATGTTCATGGTTCTGGTATGCGCGAGCCATCATGGCTGAGTCTGCATCGTATGTACCATGTTGTAGTATAATTTTGCACTCGGTATCGGTTCGCACCTCTTCGGACAACGATTCATACACAAGCTGGATGTCCGTGTGTGCTGTAGTTAAGTGGGCGCGCCCACGGACAGCCATCGGGATACGCACTTTCATCATCGGCCCTATCGGTGGCAGTCTGCGATCCACATGGTCTTTGTATCTACCAGACGGCTTCCCAGGAGACATCCCCCACCACTTCCAATGTGCACCGCCAGCCCCTGCAATGTCGCAGTAGTGGCACCCGATGGCAAAGTCTTTAGCCGTCATATGCCTCCCAGACACATAGATCCCTAACAGGTGGTCGAACAGCGCAGCCCCTGCGGTGCGCATGTCAACATCACGGCTAGAAGAACGCCATGATCGCTTGAACTGGTTTTTGGGCGGCATGCGTCGGCAGGTTCCGAAAAACGGTGATGTGTGGTATCCTTTGTGCCAGGGCTGCGGGTTGCACATCGACGCCCCTGTGCCCCTCCCCAGATGCATTGCACATCTCACTCCCGCTGCATGGCGGGGAAAAAGCTAGCGACGCGGCGATGCAATGCACAACTTCTTCAAACCAGCGCCCGTTCTGCCATGCCGTGGCGCTGCTGATGCGGCCTGCTTCGTAACATTCGTGCACAATGCGTGCGACCCCCCTGGCTCTCGAACGTTGCGCGTGCAGTCGTGCGCGCCGTCGATGATGCGCGCGCGTGCGCTCGGTGTTCGACGCTACCAATGATGCGAGCACGTGCACGCGATGGGTTACGTGGTGATACGTGCGCGCACAAGCCCTCGCACGCCGTCAAACAATGCACGCGTGATTTACACGCCCCCTTCGCCCGAACATCACAGCGTCACGGAGGCATCGCAACCGAACGAAACAACTGCTGGCTGACAGCACGCGCGCACGTTGCGCTCGGTGGCCTCGGTGCGAGACAACGCCTGGCGATTAGCAGTGCGCCTTGCGCGCCCGCTCGCCAGCTGAGAACGCTGAGGCCATGCCAGCATAACCCCAGAGCCTGGGACTAGGCACACAGCGCGCTCATGAATCTGCACATGATGGCGCGGCAGCCCCCAACTGCCAGATTCTCGGATATCACCCCCTCTACCGCTGGCATCCGCCCTACACCCGCGCATTCCAGATGCCGAATCCGCAGAAAACTAGCCGAAACCATATATTCGCCCCCCCCCCCCCCCCCTGCCCACACGGGCAATGGTTTTTACACGGCGACGGGGCTAAAATTACGGTTCGGCCACCAGCGAGGGCTCGAACGCCGCCACAATTGGGTTCGGACGGGGGGGGGGGCGTTTTTGGACGGTACTTGGACGGTACTTGGACGGTACTTGGTCGGTGCGGTGGTGGCATGACCATGGGTTTTACATGTGTTTTTACAGGGTTTTCGCCTTTTTGGACGGTACTTGGACGGTGGCCGTTTTGGACGGTACTTGGACGGTACTTGGTCGGCGTTCTGGCGTTATTTTTACTAGATGTTACGTTTCGGGGAGGGTTTTCTGGCAGTTTCATGGATTTTGCGGTTCGGTGAGGGTCGGTTGGGGCGTTGCCTGCGCCAGCAGCAAAAACTGCTTACTACAACCTAGGCTCAAGCTGCAGGGGCCTTCCTCTTCTTCGTCTCCTTCGGGGCACGGGCAGCCTTCTGGCGGTAGATCGACGCGACTTCTGCCATGGCCCTCTCCACCGTCGGGGTGACGTCCTCGCGCGCCCCCCATCGCTCCCAATCATCCAAACCATGCGTACACTGCGGTGTAGGTAGCTCTGAGAGGCGATTCTGCGCGCGAATCCCACCAACCCTCTGCGCGTATGTGATTTAGGCAGTCTCATCTTCCACCCCTCATGTTTACCCTTCGGTGAGGGGCGCGCCCCCCCACCCCACCCCCGCCCCAGGACCTGGGCGGGGGGGGGGGTCCGCGAGTCGCTGGAGTGCCCAAAACGGCTTCGGCGAGGAAGCCAACATCATGTGTTTTATTGTTGGCCCCATGTTTGGCGTCGGGAGGGAGGGGGGGGGGGCGCTATTTAATGCACCCGCTTATTGATCGATCTCATCCGAGATGGCCCACAGAAGCGCACAGGAGGCACCGAGAGGTCCCAAGATTGCCCCACGAGGCCCCCAGGAGGCCCTCAGGAGGCCCCCAAGAGGACCCCAAGCGCCCCCACCCCCACCCCCCCCCGATGCACCCAGAACGCCGAAGAGCCCCCAACGACCGCCAAGAGACCCCCAATACGCCCCAAGGCGCCCCAAAGATACCTCACGAGGCTCCGAGAAGCATCCAAGAGACATCTAGCCATTTGACTTGCTCTCATCCTCCTCCTCCTCGTCCTCCTTCCTCCTCCCATCCCTTGCCACCCTCCTCGCCCCCCACTTCCTCCTCCTCATCACATTCATCATCCTTCCCCATGCTCCCTCATCCATCCATTCGGCCATCTAATAGTATCATTCGCCCCCTCTCTCCGCCGCGCGGTCCAGCCGTCCCCCTCTTTGCTCCAGCACGTTTCTGATCGCCTCTCAACTCGCCTGGACATCGTTTCTGGGTGGGCTGGCGGGGATGCGCGAAGCGTCTAGGATTTCCTGGGGGGGGGAGGAGAAACATGGATCTATTTGACGACATGCGTGTCTTGCGTTTGCTGGAGCTGTATCGATGAACATCACGATTTGATAACAACGACGATGTTTGTTTTGACGGCGCTATAGGCCCGCAGTAACAGAAGTGCAGTAGGTAAGTAAAGTGCATGCGCCACAGAGGTGAAGCTTATAGCGCCGATGCTGGGCGCTTGCGAATAGTTTTTGCATTCGTCGGCAGGCTCGCCAGATCCACCGACTCGCCTGCTTCTACTGAGTGGCACATAAGAGGTGAAAACTTGAATGGCGTCTCTGCGACGAGGAACATGGCAAATTTGGCCAGCAGGTCGTGCTCCTCAACTGTGAGCGTCAGGTCGCCGTGGCATTTAGCCACGCATCCAACGAACAACTTTGCCAACCTTGCTGCAGTAGCGACGCATAAGGCATGCCGCTGAGTCTGGTAGATTACATTCCTATAACATGTTTTTAACTGTGCGTGGAAAGCCTCGTTCCGAGTCGTGCCAAACATAATTTCTATGGTGGGGTTGTTAGCCACGTACTTACAGAAATTCCGAATGTACCCCAATTCCTGTACAGTCGTTGCGTGCTCGAGGCTGCTCAGCACGGTTGCTTTCTTACCTGTACTTCGGCGCGTCGCATCTGGATGCGTTGCGCAGATGGCAGCCAAATCATCTACGAAATCTGGCATGAAGTCGTACGGTTTCGCCACATAGCTGTCGCTTTGGATGCGCTTGTACAAGCGGCGCGCGACCGACTCACTCATATCCGCAATCTTCGCGGCAAGTTCAGACGGCCCGTTGCGGCCAGAGCTGCGTTCATAGTATCGGCTCCTGCCAAAACCACCCAATCGCAACTTCGCTAGGCACCTGCGGATGTTCGAAGAGAACACAGTTGTCTTCTCGTTTGTTGCCTGCTCGACTTTGAGGGCAATGTGTAGCAAGTCCTTGCTGACGCATTTCAAATTCGGAAATGCGGCTCGCAATCGCGCGCACTGGTCCAGCGACGCGGGGTAATCCGAACACACCATCCCCACTTGATCAGCATCCCCCCCGCGAACAGCATCTCGAAGATCACGCACCTGATGCACTGGGTCTTCCGAGCTGGCACCGTGGATATTTAATCTGCGGTCGAGGCATTGGGCGGTGATGAGCACTCGCAATGGATCGCGGCCGCCCTCTGCTGCGACGTCTCGTTTCTGCCCGTGAGGTACTTGGCACAACACAGACATCAAAGACTTGTAGAATCCATCCACGCCCAAGACTCGAACGTCACATGCGGCGCGGCAGCGATCCACAGCGCGCCGAATGCACAAGTGCTCTGATATCCTCCCGTTCAGGGTGTGATAAAATGCGCGGCCCGTCGGAAGCAAATGCGATTGGTGTCCTGATTGGGCGCTGAGAAACGCAATAACCCGCTCCGTTGCCCCCTTCGTCGTCGGATGCACAACGGCGGCGAGGTGGGCGTTCAAGAAAGCGTCGGTGCAAAAGAACTTGTCGGATACCTGATGGTGCTTGGCGCAGTCGACGGTCAGGATGTACTCGTGCGCGTCAGATCCAACAGGATTGTAATTGCCTTGTCCAAGCGCTGGCAATCGCGCGTCAACTGGGCTTTCATATGCTCCCACGATGGGCTCTCCTCCAACTGAACTCGGATGCCGACTGCGCAGCTGTTCACCAAGTTCCCCGCTGTGATATTTCCACTGCGGCCGCACAGCTCATTAAAGCGGGCATCGAGTGCAATCTGGTTCCACTGGCCGCAAACAGAGTACTGCAATTTCGTCGAAAGAATGCCACACCCACCTTTGACATGGTACTTGCTGATACGCGTGAGCAGCTTACGTTTCTCCTTGAACCCTCTGGCAACGCACATGGGGCATCTCCAGCGGCGCGCCGGGCCGAATTCCTGGTGGTCATCCATGCAATCGCTAACGTTCCGCCAGTGCATCACCTCCTTGCGCACTGCCGACCCCAATCCCGCAGGCCACCATCAAAAAACACAACAAAAAAAAAAATCCTTCGCAAAAGGAATCACGATGTCACTGGTACTAACGAAATCCTCAACAAAAAGGAATTCTATTGAAATCTTCCCCAAAAGGAATTCGCTTCTAACCCTCTACAATAGAAATCCTTTTGTAATCCTCCACAAGAGGAATCTTTTTGTAATCCCCCACAAAAGGAATTCCATTGAAATCCTCTACAAAAGGAGTCCGATTGTAATCCTCTACAAAAGGAATTTTATTGAAATCCCCACGCAAGGAATTCTATTGTAATCCTTTACAATAGGAGTCCTTTTGTAATCCTTCACAAAAGGAATCCTATTGTAATCCCTTACACGTGGAATCACATTGTAATCCTGAAATTCCAAATTCCCAAGCACTTCGGGGATTTTTTTTTGTTCCTCGCCTTGGTTTTGGCGGTCCAGGCACAGGGGAGCTTTGTTTCCAGGATTTCAAAAAAAAAGTTTTTTTGTTCTCCGCTTTGGTTTTTGCTGTCCAGGCACAAGGAAGCTCAAGGTCGATGAAGATCGAAAACACGTATTTTCGCGATTTGGCTTCATGGGAATACACTGGCTGGCCCCAACTTCCCTGTGCCTGGACAGCAAAAACAAACGCGGAGAACACAAAAAAAAAACAATGTTTTGGAAAACCTGGAAACAGAGCTTCCCTGCGCTTGGACAGCCAAAACCAAGGCGAGGAGCAGACAACACACACACACACACACACACACACACACACACGCACAGCACACACACACACACACACACACACACACACACACGCACACACACACACACACACACACACACACACACACACACACACACACACACACACACACACACACACACACACACACACACGCACGCACACGCACACGCACACGCACACGCACACGCACACGCACACGCACACACGCACACACACACACATTTCCCGAAGTACTTGGAAATTTGAAATTTCAGGATTGCAATAGGATTCCATTTGTAGAGGATTACAATAGGATTCCTTTTGTGAAGGATTACAAAAGGATTCCAAGTGTAGAGGATTTCAATAGAATTCCTTGTGCGGGGATTTCAATAAAATTCCTTTTGTGGAGGATTACAATAGGATTCCTTTGTAGAGGATTTCATGGGAATTCCTTTTGTGGGGATTGCAAAATAATTCCTTTTGTGGGGGATTACACTGGGATCTCCCCACCTCCCCTCCCCTCCCAGGGGGGCGCGAAGACGAATGCAATGAAAACGAAAACTACGGAAAGAGAGAGAGAGAGAGAGAGAGAGAGAGAGAGAGAGAGAGAGAGAGAGAGAGAGAGAGAGAAAACAAAAAAAAAAAAAAAAAAAAAAAAGAGAGAGAGAGAGAAAGAAAGATATGGACGGTAATGTAAGTGGAACACAGAACATGTCAAGGTTTTAACGGACAAAAACGTAAGACAAACCTATCGCCAAATAGAACCACTTTTCGGCCTTACGGGGGGGGGGGGGGGGGACGCGACACTGGCCCGCCGCGAGAAATGTTGGGCGACCATGGTGCGCGGGTTCTTGAGAGGGTCGGATGGAGTTCGGGGAACCGAGAGCGGCGGGCCACGTGATAATGGTGAGCCGCACGAGCGAATGGTCGGGGGGGAGGGCTGATAGTGGACGAGGCGACCTGGGGAGGCAAGCAAGAGGCGCCCCCGATCCTGGTTCAGCTTTTTGATGAGCACCTCGAACTCGGCGTCGGTCATCCGCTTCTTGACCTCATTGAGGTTCTTCGTGGTCATGCACTCCCTGTTGATGGAGACTTTGAGCTCCAACTCCACCTCCCCTCTATGCGATGCCCAAACCCGTTCTGCCTGACCCCGTCACTCACCCTCTGTCCACAGCCATGGGGGCGCGCGACCGCAGATATCCCGCCAGCCTCATGCGCGACAGGCGGTCCAACGAACCAGCGTCCCCCCTTCCAAGAAAACCCCTCATCCCCTTTGGGGGGACGTTTGCACCCCCGCCCCCGTTGCCCGCCCAAAGACCTGGGCGGGGAGGGTCGCGAGCGGCCAGGGCGTGCGAGATGGCTCAAGACGGTTCCACGAGGGCCTGGAAGAGCCCAATTTGGCTTCCAAGATCGCTCAAAAAGCCAACATGGCGCCAAGAGGGACCATGAAGGCCACGCGACGGATCCAACCGTTGTTGGAGACCCCGCAGGATTTCCCCGAGTAGCCAGCATCATCCGAAAACCATAGGGGGGAACAACGATGTTGGCGTCGCCTCCTTCTCGCCTCCGATGCGATTTTGAAGCTTCAAGGCAGCCCCAAGATGGCTCAAGAGAGCTCGAAGAGGGGCCCGTGAGCCCCCGCGACGGTCCCACGGGCGCACAATATCCCCACGAGAGGCTATTCAGATGACCCCAGCAGGGCGGCGAACATGTGGCACCCCCTCCGTGGATCGACGGCGTCCAAGATGGCCCCAGGAGACGCCCCAGAGCTCCGAAGAGAACGCCGAGAGAGCACCGCGGGAACCCCACGACGGGCGAGGGCCCGCATGCGCACACAAAAAGCCCCATGCGAATTCGCGCGCCACCCAACGAGCCTCAAAGGGGCACTCGCATACCCCCCACAGAGCCCCGAGAGGACTCCGCGACGCCCCCGAAAGGTCCAACCGTTCCAAGAAGACCTTCGATGCTCAACGATAAGCCCCCCGACGTGACTCAACGCATTCCCCTTCCTCTCGTTGACTGCGCTGGTTCACTATATGCGTATATGCGTTTCATTTCCCGTCAGCTCTCGTGGGCGGGGCTTCTGGATGGGTTGGTTGGGATCCGCGCGAACAACCATTGGCCTGACCAGTGGGGCCCCGACGAGGAGGGTGACCACGGGGGGCAGGGGGTCACAGTTCGATCAGCGTGATCTTGAGATCGGCGGAATGGCGATATAAGGGGATGGCGGGGGCAATGCAGGGACGAGCGGGTGTAAAGGGGAATGGTAGATGAACAAGGGAAGGGGGGGTGCGCCGTGTCACAACCGCATGACTCGCCTTTCCCTTTTCCTCGTCGCTACTCGTCATGCACCCGCCCGCCTCTCCACCAATTGTCCTCGCCCCCTCGCATGTTGCCGTCTCGCCGCGTGCTTCCTCCGCCTCGTCAGACGGCCCTCAGGGTGTCTCCGAAAAATGAAGACAGCTGGCGTTGGTGCAAGTGTGAATGGGCCATGGAGTGGAGGAGGGAACTATGACCTAACCTCGGAGTTCAGGATGGGAACACGCGAATGTTGCCGATGGGGTGGCGAGCCCCAGAGACGATGCGACTGGGGGGGGGGGGCGGGGGGGAAGAGGGAAGGTGGAGCGACATGTGGATTCCAACAATGGGCAAACGTGACCGACTGTCACGACTTCTTGGTCAAGGTGCGCCCCAGCTTGCACCAGAGTGTCGCACTGCACTGCGCAGTGGCTAGTTTGACTGAGCGGCCCGTCTCTTGCGGCGCCCGCGCACTAGTGCCTGAAGCTCGACATGGCGCCGAAGAGCCCACCACCAGACCCGAAGATCTCCATCTCAACATCGCCTGGGCCAGCGTCGGCGGCGCCGCGGGGCAGGTCGCCCGCGGCGGCCCTGGTGCCCAGCGCGGCCAGGGGTGAGTCCAAGGTCTTGCCAGCAGGCGGCGGGGGCGGTGGCGGCGGCGTCGGTGCATCGGCCGATGGCGCAGCCTTGGGCGACTCAGCTCTGCCGTGCACGTCAGGTGATTTGGCGCTGATCCGCCGCCTACGCGACGGGCGCGGGCTACCGAAATCTGCGCGTGCCTCATGGGATGCCGCCTCCTCTCCAGCAATGTCCCTGGGCGGAACTGGCGCGCGCTTCGGCGCCGTCTTTGTGCAGCGGGGGCCTGATGCTGCAGGTCGCTTCAGCATGCCAGCCTTGACATCGGCGATGGTGGTCGAGTCTAATTTGTGACGCTTGCCACCCCTGCTGCCCGTGCCAGCCTCGTCGCCCTTGCCGCCCCTGCCGTCCGCGTGGTCGCTCTTCTCATCGTTGGACATCCCCGCCGACTCGTCAGCCTGCTCGGATGCATCTTCTTGGTCGTCGTCCTGTGAGCCTTCCACATCGGCAAGTTCGTCGGCATCTTCGTCGCCGTCGAAATCATCAAGGCCCTGATCAACGACCTGCTTGGGCATCTTGGCGGCGCTGCTCGTCTTCTTTGCCGTGGCCGCTGCTGGTCGTCTCATGGGGCAGACGTTCGCCGTATCGGTCTCCTTCTGCTCATCCTTGAATTGCTTGATGAATGCGCGCTTGATCACCTCGATCTCCTCCTTGGTGGTCTTCCCAGCCGCCAGCAGTCTTGCCTGCTTCTCCAGCATCTCCTCATGCCCAACCATGCCCGCGTGGGGCACGAAGTTGACGATCATGCGTTTCTTGCCCTGCTTCGGAAACTCCCAGATCCCCATCTCGGGGCTGCCATTCCTCGTCCACTTGCTCAGCTGGAACTTGGACGTGCCACTGACCAGCTCGACGATAATGTTGCTACCTTTCTGGCACTTGCCACCATTGTCCAACTGCTTCCACTCCCTGATGGTCTTGTGCACAAGGCCCGCGATGACCGCGCTGGCGCCGCCCCTGAACTTGGCGATCACCTCGTCGTGGTCGGCGGCCAGGGGGTCGTCCTGGAGCGGCGTGGCGTACTCTGGCGCTGGGTTGGCAATGCTCTGGTCCAGGCGGTACGCTCTCTTGGTGACCATGTCAACAGAATACGTGTACGTCGGCTCCTCTGGCGAGCGCAGCTGCATGGGCGATGCTGCGCGGACTGTGCGATGACCATGGCCGCGGGTTTCTCCCGTCTCCACGCCTTCTGGCCATGCCCCGCCACCGTGGGCATTGCGCCCGTCCGCGCCCTATCGCCCACGCAAATGGGCGGCTGGTGCGTCCTTCGCCGCGTCGAGCTTCTTCATCTGCTCAACGAAGGGCTGCGCCCGCGCGCAGGAGTCGGGATAGCGCCCCTCGCGCTTCATGTTATGCAGCACCGCTGGTTGGACGTGCCTCAACATGGCGCGAAGCATCTTCGCCATGGACGTCGTCCAGTCCTTCTCCTCGTCGCCGAGGGCCCACGCAGCACCGTTCTCCTCGAGGACCTTCTCGAAGAGTTGGATGGCCTTCGACTGCGATATGGCCATGTGAGGGTACATGGCTCTGCGGACGTCCAAGAGCATGTCCTCCCACTCGCTCAACACGTCAGGGTCGCAGTCGTCTGCGAGCCCATGCGGGTAGTCCAGCTCATCCGCCTCCTTGAAGTGATTGATCAGCGCGGCCTCCAGCTCCTCGGACCCCTTGCACCGCGAGCGCTTCTGCGCCATGCTCCGCGGGAGTGGCCAGCCGCAAACAGCCAAAATGGCTACGCACGTGAGACGGGTGGAGCAGGGCAGGGGGGGGGGGCGAGGGCCTCGGGGTTGGTAGTCGTCATGGTGCCACGTAGTGCGCCGATGGCGTTAACAATGCTGTTTCGACGGGGTCAGTCCATGCGCGGCGGTGGCGGTGGGCGGGGGGGGGCTGATTTCGCAGATAATTCGTGATCGCGTTGCAACCCCGCCATTTTGGACGGCAGCACCGTCTTGGATTTGGACGGGGCTTGGACGCGCCCATGGTCGCGTCCATG
This sequence comes from Prorocentrum cordatum, assembly GCA_963575745.1. Taxonomy (NCBI): domain Eukaryota; class Dinophyceae; order Prorocentrales; family Prorocentraceae; genus Prorocentrum; species Prorocentrum cordatum. The sequence continues at coordinate 648,081 of CAUYUJ010015438.1, forward strand.
GACGCGACCATGGACGCGACCATGGGCGCGACCAAGCCCCGTCCAGCGTGCGCGTTCGGCGCGGCGCGCATCCAGCGCCGAGTCGAACGCGCGCCCATGCTCGAAGGGCGTGGGGGCTTCCTGGTGGGCGTCATATCTTCTTTGTGCGTCTTGGGGGCCTCTTGGGGGGCTCTTGGGGACCTCTCGGAAACAGTATAGGCTGACTGTAGGCCCTCTCGGGGCGCCGTTTGATGCCTGGATGGAAATGAACGGGAATGGTGAGGACATAGTTGGGGTTAGCCGTTATTGCTCTGGGAATGGATGGGAGGCCGGATGGCAGGGGGCGAGGAGAGGCGGGGCACGTGCGCAATCCCCCCAGGGCACCTGCTTGATAGCATTGTCCAGCTCGCCCCTGGTCTCCTTCCCTGCTGCGAACTTCCACTCGTTCGTGCCCTCAGCTGCGTCCGCTTTGATCAGCGCCTCCAATGTGGACACCTCCCCTTCCACACGACATGTTCGCTGTTATCACATATCACTCTCCGTCTCGCCATCGCACGCCTATCGCTCCCGACTCCAAGCTCGACCACCACGCCCCATGAATATATGCCCCATCCCACCCTCTCAGCCCGCTTCCCGTCTCCCCGCCCTCGCCCATGCACTTCCTCATCATCGTATTCACGCCTCCTCGTCCCTCTCGTTCTGTATTATCGTTCATACCTTTCTCTCTATCTCTCTCTCTCTCTCTCTCTCTCTCTCTCTCTCTTTCGTTCTCTCACTCTCTCTCTTGTTCGCCCTCTCTCTCTCTCTCGCTCTCTGTCTCTCTCTCTCTCTCTCTCGCTCTCTCTCTCTCTCTCTCTCTCTCTCTCTCTCTCCTCTCTCTCTCTCTTATAACTCCAGTCACGTTGCCATCCCGTCCTGCTCCTGCGTCTCACCCCGCCCGCTCCGACATGACGTATCGTCCACCTCTCATTTGTCCCCCCACCCCGCACTTCGCGTTGTTCTCATTCGTATCCTGATCCTCATCCTCCTCCTCCACCTTTCCCTCGTCCGCCTCATCGCTCCTCTCGGCCCAACTCCCCGTTGTCGTCGCTATCCTCATCGCATCGGCTGCGTCGGTTATCATCGCGCCGCTGGCGTCGTCGAACTCACCGTCGCCACTCGGCCCTGGCTCTCCCCCATCAAAGCGGCGCCCCCCCGTGGGCCTGGGATGTGTACTGCGCGAACATTGTGCGCAGCTTGCGGAAGTCCTTCATCCACTCGGGCGCCTTCACGGCGAGCTTCTTCTTGTTGCCGTTGCCCTCGCCGTCGCCTCCTTTGCCGCTGGTGGCCTCGTTCCCAGGGCCGCCCGTCGCTGCTGCGGCTGCCTGCTTCTCCTCGCTGGACGCCTCGGCACCAGGGCGCGGCAGCGGAGTGCATGGCACGCTGGCCGCGCCATCGGCGCCAGGAGGTGGCTGGCCGCCGACGCAGCCCGACTCCATCCAGACCTCGTGGCTGGTCCAGCTCTGCTGCCACGTGTCCTCCAACGAGTGCTCCACGTAGAGGTAGAAAAGGCAGTCCGTCATGTTGCACCACTTCGTGAAGATGCCCCCCATTAGCACTGCCTTCCCAGCATATGTGCATGCCAGCTTGGCACCAGTGGACCCCCCGCCAAACTTCCACGCCAGCCTGGCCAGCGGCATGTAGACGCCCTTCATCGTCTGCTTCTTGATGTTCGTCTGCGTCTTGCTGAACTCCCGCTTCTTCTGCCACCTGTGGAACGACCACTTCGCCCACTCCTCGCGGACCGCCTTCTTGGCTGGGTAGCCCTCCGCCGCCAGGTACTTCTCAGACCATTCGTTCGATGTCTCCATCACTCTGGCCCATCTGCCCGCGATCGCGTTGCCCTTCTTCTTCTCCGTGCTGAACTTGAACGCCTTCTCCTCCAAGGACTCCGACATGAGG
>CAUYUJ010015438.1:655000-712500 GCA_963575745.1 Prorocentrum cordatum
GTCGCTTGCATTTTTTCCCGAAGTGCTGCTCTCGCTGAGGCGCCGGCCTCATTTTCGGGCCCCGCTCGTTCCGAATCGTGCTCTTGCTGTAGCGCTGGCCTCATTTCCGTGTTTCCGTTCGTTCCGAATCGTGCTCCCGCTGCAGCGCTGGCCTCATTTCCGCACTTCCGCTCGTTTCGACTCGCGCTCCCGCTGCAGCGCTGGCGTCATTTCCCGTGCCATGCCACGGCATGCAATGCAATGCTAAGTTGATACTGCGACTCGCGGTGCTCTTCTACGCCATGCCACGCCGTGCTCTACAATGCATCGCGTACCCTTTCGGGATCATGGCCCTGCTTGACATCCGACTGTGCGAGTACAGAAAGGGATCTGCGCCATGGTAAAGGATGGGAGGGAAAGGGTAGGATGTCAGATATGACGCGAGCGCACCTAGCTTGACCCACCCTCTCTCCCTCCCTCCCCTTATCCGCCTTTTGTTTCCGAGCGCGACCCAATATCTCATTCTGTGTTCTCCTCCTTACAAAGGAGCCATGAGGGAGCCATGAGGGGGATCTCAAATGCGATGACCCTTCGATGTCCTCCTTTCTCCTCGCCCCTCTCTCCCTCGTGGTTCCCTCTGTCCATCCTGTCCGCTCTCTCCTCGTCCTCCTCCCTCTATCCATCCTGCCCCCTCTCTCATCCCCTTCCACTCCTCATTTCCCTCCCGCCCCTATCATCTACCCAACCCCTCTCCCTGCCCTTCCCTTATCCGCCTTTTGGTTCCGAACGCGACTCAATATCTCAGAATGTTTTCTCCTCCTTACGAGGGAGCCATGAGGGAACAATGAGGGGGATCGCAAATGCGATGTCCCTTCGATGTCCTCCTCTCTCCTCGCCCTTCTCTCTCTCGCGGCCCCCTCTATCCATCCTGCCCGCTCTCTCATCCTCCTCCTCCCTCAATCCACCCTGCCCTCTCTCTCATCCCCTTCCCCTCCTCATTTTCCTCTCATCTGCTCCCTTCTCCCACCCTTCCCTCCCTCATATCCCCCCCCCTCCCTTCTCCCACCCTGCCCTTTCATCTACCCGCGCTCCCTCCCCCCCTCCCTTATCCGCCTTTTGGTTCCGAGCGCGGCCCAATATCTCATCCGGTTTCCCTCGCTTACGAGGGAGTCATGAGGGAGTCATGAAAAGGGGATCGCAAACGCGGTGCCCCTTCGATGTCCTCCTCTCTCCTCAACCTGCTCTCCCTCGTGGCTCCTTCTATCCATCCTGTCCGCTCTCTCCTCCTCCTCCTCCTCCTCCTCCTCATCCTCCCGCTATCCATCCGGCCCCCTCACTCATCCCCTTCCTCCCCTCATGCCCCTCCCGCCCCTATCGTCTACCCGCCCCCTCCCCCTGCCCTCCTCTTATCCACCATATGTTTCCGAGCGCGACCCAACGTCTCATGCTGTTCCCTCCTCCTTACGAGGGTGCCATGAAGGAGCCAGGAGGGGGATCGCGAATGCGGTGTCCCTTCGATGTCCTCCTCTCTCCTCACCCTTCCCTCCCTCGTGGCTCCCTCTATCCATCCTGTCCACTCTCTCATCCTCCTCTCTCTCTTTCCACCCTGTCCTCCCTCCCATCCCCTTCCCCTCCTCGTCTGGCTGGTCCACCAAAGGGTCGAACATCGCATTAGGGATCCTCAGCGCTATTATGATGCGAACCTGGCGTGATGATGGCAACGGCGACGATGATGACGGTGGCGCTGAGGTTGCCATTGATGTCGGCGGCCACGATGACGATGGTCATGATGTCGGTGGTCATGATGACGGCGGTCATGACGACGATGGTCACGATGTCGGCGGTCATAGCGTCGCTGATTGCGCTGATGATGTCGGCGGTCACGATGGCGACTACGATGGCGGTGGTGACGACGACTAGTTTTTCCGCTTGCAAGTGTCGCGGCGCCAGCTGCCGCGACGCCGCCTTGGCCTCAGGAGGCGCGCCAGAGGCAGCGTCGCGGGCGCGCCAGAGGCAGCGACTCGGCCACGCCAGAGGCAGTGTCTCGGGCAACCATCTCCTAGCGAAGGTCTTCCCAAGGGTTGCTCTTATTCTGCCCGCTTCCTGAGGGCGGTGAATTGTCGGGGCACGCCAGAGGCAGTGCATTCTGGCCGCTTCCTGAGGCCGGTTCCTGAGGGCGGTCAGTTGGCGGGCGCCCTTCGGCCGCTTCAGGCCGCTTCCTGAGGCCGCTTCGCGTTGGGGCGCGCTCGCCACGGCGAGGCGCGCCAGAGGCAGTGCCTGCGTCCACTTCGCCCATGGCGGGGCGCGCCCATGGCGGGGCGCGCTCCCCCTGCCGCGCCCACTTCGCCCACGCGATGAGCATGCCATTGTTGTCGGCCTTCTCGCGCCAGGCGAATTCGTCGGAGTGTCTGCCGAGGAAGTCCTTCAGCCCCCCAGGCGCCAAACGCTTGTTGAACGTCTCGAACGCGCGCTCGTCGCGCCACCACAACTTGTTGCCGGAAATTCGCGACGGATCGAACTCACCGCCGTGCGTTTTGAGGGCGTCGCGGACTAGATCAACCAAGCGCGCGTCAGCGTCAGGCGCGTTAGCCTCCGAGCCCGCACCCTGGAGGCGCGCAGGGGCGCGCGCTGGCAGCGCGTGCCCGCCAGAGGCAGGGTGGGCGGCGGCGCCGGGCATATTGGCCACATGCTGGTCGGGCGGTACCTTCCAGTGCTTCGGTCGGAGCACAAACTGGCCTGGGTTTTCGCTGACGAACGAAGCAACGGCTCGGAGGCAAGCGAGTTCCGACGCTTCCTCTTTCGTCGCGCTTTCCCCTAAAACCAAAGAAGAAGAAAAATCAAAAGAAAAACGAGACCCGACCAGGGGAAAACTAAACCCGACCAGGGAAAAACTAAACCCGACCAAGGGAAAAACTAGACCCGACCAAAAGAAAAACTAGACCCGACCAAGGGGAAACTAGACCCGACCGAAGTAAAACTAGACCCGACCAGGGAAAAACAAGACCCGACCAGGGAAAAACTAAACCCGACCAAAGGAAAAACGAAACCCGACCAAGGGAAAACTAGACCCGACCAAAGGGAAACACTAGACCCGACCAAAGAAAAACTAGACCCGACCAAAGGAAAAACTAAACCCGACCAAGGGAAAACTAAACCCGACCAGGAAAAAACTAAAACCGACCAACGGAAAAACTAGACCCGACCAAAGGGAAACTAAACCAAACAAGGGAAAAACTAGACCCGACCAAAGAAAAACTAGACCCGACCAAGGGAAAAACTAAACCCGACCAAGGGAAAACTAGGCCCGACCAAGGAAAAACTATACCCGACCAAAGAAAAACTAGACCCGACGAAAGGGTAAACTAGACCCGACCAGGGGAAAACTAGACCCGACCAGGGAAAAACTAAACCCGACACAGGAAAAAACTAAACCCGACCAGGGGAAAACTAGACCCGACCAAAGGAAAACTAGACCCGACCAAGGAAAAACTAAACCCGACCAAAAGAAAAACTAGACCCGACCAGGGGAAAACTAGACCCGACCAGAAGAGAATTATCCTGGCGAGGGACCCAACCATGTGCAGTTGTGAGTGACGCAATTGTGGGTATCGACATCGGTGAACCTCTCTGGGGTCGCGACGCTTGTGACGGGTGTGCCAAAATTGGCACGGGCACGCCGTGTGGACGCTGCCACCAGAGCCGTCGGTGGAACACCCTATGGGGCCGCGGAACGTGCAAGGGGTGCGCCGAAATGAAGGGTGGAACTGCATGCGGACCCTGCCACTGGGGCCTTCGGCGGAGCAGAAGACTATAGGGCCACGAAACTTGTGAGGGGTGTGCCGATTTTTTTTCGGCATCTGCACTGACAGATTATGAACAGAGATTCGGCCGCGGAAGTCAGCGCAACAAATGGCGTATCTTCCAACTTGTGAAGGCGTCGAGACTTTCAAACGCAATTAAAAAGACAGCCGCCTGTGTCAGAGAGTGGAGGGGCCGTGAAGACGCCAGGGGGCGTGGCAAAAAGAAGGGGGGTCTGCCTGCAACGCCCTGTGCCTGCAACGCCTTGAGCCGGCAGTTGCCTTAAAAACCCCGGCCCAAGCCAGAAGTAAAACAAACTACCCAAATGGCACGAGATACGAATCCCCTCGGATACGTGACTGAGCGTGCAAATTCCGATGCACCGGCCTATCCGCTGTTTTAGGCCTGGGCGGAGGAAGATAGCGCACCTACGCTGGGGCAGCACAGTGGAGAAGGAGGGGGGGGGCGGAGCAAGCCCAGCGGCAGACTGAAACAAAACGACCGCCATGAATGACCACGTGCGGCCAGGAAGCACACAGGGAGCACGCCCTCGAGTATCGAACGGCCGAGCGGCGGCACGATATGGTAAAATACAAACCCACCGGAGGAGAGGAGAAACGACGACGACGACAGGGGAGAGAAGATGCTGAATGCTTAGTAATGCCGCTGCCTTTTGCTGGCGAGGGCCACGGCGCGCGCGCTGGCGGGGTGCCCGCGCGCGGCTTCGCGAATGAAGCCGCGAAAATGGTCAGGGGCGTCTGCGACGGGCGCCCCGTGACGAACTGCAGCCTGGGCGCGGAAAGTCGCATATACAGCGATCGCCCGGCAAATGTCAAAGCGGTCTTCGTGGTCGGCCTCAGGTTCGTATACCGAGCGAGCCGTTGCGATGCCCAGCCCGACGAAGTCCTCGAGCTGGCTGCCCGCCCGCGGCCGGGCGTGCCCCAGCCAGCGAGCGCGCAGTGCGTGCAATGCACCGCAGCAGGCGCAGTGCTTGATGGAGTCGGAGCCGCGGGGGCAGCCGAGGCAGCACGGGGCCCATGTGCCGAATATGCTGGCCGTCGCCCAACCGTTCATAGCAGCCCGAATGGTCGCAGAGAGCGCGCGGGGGGCGACCAGCGCGGAGAGCCGGCACATGTGTTTGCGGAACGACTGCACGCGATGCCCCGGCAACGTGCGCATCTGCCAGTGATCGAGCCTGCGACGGAGGTGGATCTGGGCGTCAATTTCCAGCGGCGGCCGCAACGCCCTGCTGATCCGAGCTTGCCAGCCCGTCGCTCGGTGGCGACCGTCGCCGACGTTCAGTTCTGCAGCGTCCAAGCCCCCGATGCCACGCACCTGCAGGTCGGCAGCGCCCAACGAAAATAAGACATTTAATGAAATCCAGCCGCCGTGGTGCAGCGCACGAGCCGCGCAGTCCGGTCGGCTCAGCAGTTGCCGAAGGTGGCGGGCCCTCGGACTGACCCGCAGTCCGCCCTGGTTCAAGTTCTCGTGCAACGCCACGCGCGCCCTCGCGGCCGCCGCGATCGAGGCCAGGTCTGGGACCTCAGTGGGAAAACCGAGCCACTTCAAGGACTTCAACAGGGGGCCCGAGGCCCAGCCGGGAGGCCCCCGGAACAAGGACTTGAATGCGGACTCCTCTGCTTCCAGCGCTCGTTGCGGTAGCGGGCCCAGCTGGCAGACGAAGAGCAGCGTGGAAAGGACGAAGACCCGGTAAGCCAGGATGGTGTTCAGGGCCCCCAAGCCTAAACCTCCCCAGATGCGCGCCCGCTCGGTGAACTTGTCGATTGGGGGGCCCCACGACAGGTCGTTGCGACCAGGGCCGATGACGTAGCCCAGGTACTTGGCGCACCTGGCGACGGTCATGGAGCCCCAGAGCGGCGCGGCTCGCGCCAGGCGTTCGCGGGTGCTCTCCAAGCTATCCCCAGAGAGAGGCACGAACACAGTCTTGTCAACGTTCAGCGCCAAGCCCGACACGCGTTGGCTTGGCGCTGATTCAAACGAGTGCGCTTCCAGTGCGCTTCGTCATTGCGCGTGCTGAATAGAGGTTCGAGGTTTGCTTCCCCTCCCCTACCCCCCTCGGGCGGGCTTTTCCTCCCTGCCTCGTTCTCTGCTTGATTCGTTATTCTACTTCGTAGTCGTGGAGCGCTTCCTTCTTCTGCTTCGCGATCGCGGGGCGCTTCGCTCTTCTGCTTCACAATCGTGTTGCGCCCGGTTTTCACCGCCCGCCGCCGCGCGGATGCTACCCTCAAGTTGATTGCTGGTTGCTGCTGTTAGGGCGTGCCGGCCCATTCGATATCGCATGCTTCCGAGAAGCTCACGGGGAATTTCTGCCTGGCGCCCCCTTTTCACGAGGGGTTCAACGGAGGCGCGATAGTTTGCACCACATATTCGTGCCCATTGTTTATGACGACCTGTTTGCGCAGTGCTTCTGAAGACATGTTTGCCCAGCGCGAGTCCGACTCCAGGGCCATTGCAGATTTTCGAGGCCGCGCCTTTGAACCCCGCTCTGAGTGCCACGTGTTCCACCCCTCCCTCCCTTTCTCTGCCCTGCATACCCTGTCTCGGCAAGATGAGCTTCAATCCAATGTTTGTCACAATTCCGTGCGATGCCGACAGTTGTCGCTCGAGGGTGCCATTTGCACACAAGTCCCTCGTCTTCCTCTTCCCCCTCCTTCTCCTCCCCCCCCCTTCCTCTCCTCCTTCCCCCGCGTAGGGTTGACATGCATAACGCAAGGGCCGTTGACCGAATGCTTGCCCCGACGGCTGCTCACGAAATGTTTGCCCCTGCGCGTGTACCATATGCTTTCATCGCGTGGTAGGCTGAGCGAGCTGGGGGGTCCATCGCGTTGTCCGCCCCCATCTTCCCCCGCCAAAAATGCCAAGCGCGAGTGCCCCTGCGCGCTTGTTGCCGGGAAATTGCGCTGACTGCTGCCCCGTCGTCGTCGTCGTCGTCGTCAAGGTCGTCGTCGTCGTCGTCCGCCCCCGTCGGCCAGAACCCGATTGAAATGGGCCCCCGGAACCCTCCCGGGGTCCGAGCGCACATGTTCCGCGCCGCGTCCGGCCGCGACGAGGAGAGCCGCCAGGGGCCAGAGGATCTCGATCCTCGAGGCTTGAGGCTCGAACCTGGACGTCGGTGGCCGTTCGGGATGACTCCGGCACCCCCGGGACGCAGTTTGTCGGCCCCGATCGATTTCTGACGGCCCTGGGCCCCGAAAGCGGCTCCCGCAGGCTACGACGCCGGAAGCCCGCCTCGAACTTCGAACCTCAGGGGTCGACGAAAATAGCTGGCGTCATCGGAGACGCGGCCATCTCGTCCACCACAGCGGCGGCAGCCCAACTCCACGGGTTTCAGGCGGCGGGCGCGAGCGCGGCCCCCCCGAGCTCAGCCCACGCGCCGCTTCCGCGCAGGCGTCTTGGTAGGATTTGGGCGTCTTCGGCGCCGGGAACGGGAGGGGAGGTTCGAATCTCGAGGATCGAAGTTCGAAGAGCTTTTTGTCGTTCTGCGCCTCTGGAAGCCGCTTTCGGGCCCCGGGATCGTCGAAAATCGATCCATGGTGAAAAACTGCTTCGGAGGGGCCCTGGGAAGGGCCCGGGGACCGATTTTAATTCGATTTCGGTCATCCTGGGAGGAGGAGGGGGAGGGCGACGACGAGGGCGAGGAGGACGAGGAGGACGAGGAGGGCGAGGGTTGGACATGACTGGGCGCTCCCGTAAGTTGACCCGGTTCGTTCGAATGTGTTTCGCAAATATTATTGGGAATCTCGTTCAAAGTAAACTCCGACCCTCCAGCCTCCGCCGCAGGCGCCCGAGGACAAATAATTTCAAATTGCGGCCGTGCCCCCAAATTTGAAGCATGCCCCTTTGCGTTGCCCGGGGCCCCCCAGGAATCCCAGGGGCCCCGACGGATTCTGTTGGTTTGTGGGGGATTCCTCGAGCCTTCCATCCTGGAGGATTCATTCCTGGGCACTCTCTCGGAGCCGTTTCCAATCAGCGGATGGCGCACCCAACGACGCGCATATGCGCGCGCGCGTGGCGCGTGCTTACTACTGTGTTGACCGCACTTGAACAGTCGCCATGCTGGCCTGGAGACTCAAATGAGCCCTGGGCGGTGACCGATTGGATGTTGAACTTAACAGTGGTTCACCACCTATGAGCGAATTATCATAACCAACGACGCGCGTGTGCGCGCGCGCGTGCTCAGCTGTATTGACCGCAATGGACCACTCGCCATGTTGGCCAGGAAATTCAAATAAGCCCTCAGCGGTGACCGATTGGATTTTGAAGTGATGATGGGTTCACCACCTATCAGTGCATTGGCACAGCCAACGACGCGTGCGCGCGTGGCGCGTGCTTAGTTTTGTATTGGCCGCAGTAGAACACTTGCCATGATGGCCTGGAAAATCAAGCCAGCCCTTGGCGGTGACCGTTTGGGTTGTGAAGTTCACATGGATTCGCCACCGATCAGTGAATTTGGCACAGCCAGCGACGCGAGTACGCGCGCGCGCACGCGCGCGGTGCGCGTGATCAGTTCTGGCTTGACCGCAGTAGAACAGTCGCCATGTTGGCCTGGAAACGCAAGTGAGCCCTTAGCGGTGACCGATTGGATTTCGAGGTTGACACTGGTTCACCGCTTATCAGCGACTTAGCACAGCCAACGACGCGCGCGTCGCGTGCTCAGTTCTGCATTGAGCGCAATAGAACAGTCACCATGTGGCCAGGAGACTGAAGTGAGCCCTTAGCGGTAGCCGATTGGATTTTGCAGGTAACATGGCTCCACCGCGTGTCAGTGAATGGGCACAGCCAACGACGCGTGCGCGCACGCGCGTGCTCAGTTCTGTGGTTCGTCAAAGAACCGTGGCAATGTTGGCCTGGAGACTCAAGTGAGCCCTGAGCGGGGGCCGACTTGATTTTGAAGTGAACATGGGTTCGCCACCCATCAGTGAATTGGCACAGCCAACGACGCGCGCACGCGCGCGCGTGGCGCGTGTTCGGTTCTTGTATTGGCCGCAATAGAACAGTGGCCATTTTGGCCTGGAACCTCAAGTGGGCCCTTAGCGGTGACCGATTGGATTTTGAAGCGAACCTGGGCTCACAAACTATCAGTGCCTTGGCACAACAAACGGCGCGCGTACGCGCGCTTGACAAGGTGTCAGTTCTGTATTGACCGCAACAGAATAGTCGCCATGTTGTCCAGGAAACTCACGTGAGCCTTTAGCGGTGGCCGATTGGATTTGAAGTTAACCTGCGTTTGTCACCTACCAGTGAATTTGCGCCGCCAGCGGCGTGAGCAGTCGCCCTTTTGGCATGGAAAACCAAGTGAGCCCGTAGCGCTGACCGGCTGAATTTCGAAATGAACATGCGCCCACCACTTATCATTGGATTGGCACATCAAATGACGCGCGCGCGTGGCGCGAGCTCAGTTCTGCATCGACAGCAATACAGGCGCCACGTTGGTCTGGAGACCCAAGTGAGACTTTAGCGGCAGCCAACGACGCGCGCGCGTGGCGAGCGCTCAATTCTGTACTGGCCGCACTAGAACAGTCGCAATGTTGGACTGGAAGCTCAAGTGAGCCCTTAGCGGTGACCGATCGGATGTTGAAGTTAGGGTGGGTTTTATCTGTGAAGAATTGGCGCAGGGGGCTCGTGCTCACTTCTGTATCGGCCGCACCGTGAGAATCGCCACGTTCGCCGGGGAGCTCAAGTGAGCCCTGAGCGGTGACCGACTAGATTTTGATGTTAGCATGGGTTCGCTATCTACCAGTGAATTGGCACAGCCAACGACGCGCGTGCGCGCGCGTGGCGCGTGCTAGGTTCTGCATTGGCCGCAATGGACGGTCGCCATGTTGGCTTGGAAACTCAAGTGAGCCCTCAGCGGTGGCCGGTTTTATTTTATAGTGAGCATGGGTTCACCACCTGTCAGTGAATTGGCACAGCCAACGTCGCGCGCGCGCGCGCCCGTGGCGCGCACTCTCTTCTGCATTGATCACAATAGAACAGTCGCCATGCTGGCCTGGAAACATCATAGGGGCCACTACATCACCAGGGACAACGCCAAGAAAACAACGTCGACGACGCACGGGGGCATCAACGCTAGGGGGGTGGAGGCCAAAACTCGCGACGGGGGCCCGCGAGAGAAAGGGTAACTGGAAGAAGAAAAAAACGACGACGGCATCCCGGGCGGCAAACACATTCGAAAAAAAACAAAAAAAAAAACGACGAAGAGAGTATCCCCGAACTCTTCCCTGAATCTCCTACTTGCACTTGGGTTTTGCACTAGGGCGTTAAAGAAAAGGAATTGTACAACTACTACTACTACTACTACTACCACTTGTACTAAGGAGTTGTACCAGGGAGATGCGCTAGGGAGCTGTACAATGGATATGAATTGGTACTACCAGGAAGTTGTACTAGGGAGTTGTGTAACTACTACTACTACTACCACTACTACTACCACTACTACTACTACTACTACTACCACTACTACTACTACTACTACTAGTACTACTATTACCACTACTACTACTACTACGACTACTACTACGACTACGACTACTACTACTACTACTACTACTACTGCTACTACTACTACTGCTACTTCTACTTCTACGACTATTACGACTACTAGCACTACTACTTCTACTGCTACTGCTACTACTACTACTACGGCAACTACTACTACTACGACTACGACTACGACTACGACTACGACTACGTTTACTACTACTACTACTACTACTACTACTACTACTACTACTATTACTACTACTACTACTACTACTACTACTACTACTACTACTACTACTACTACTACTACTACTACCTACTACTACTCCTCCTACTACTACTACTACTACTACTACTACTACTAGTAGTAGTAGTAGTAGTACTACTACTACTACTACTACTACTACTACTACTACCAGCACCATATGTGCTCGGTGGTGGCTTCCCCAAGGCCACAGAGGGGGCAGGCACCGTAGAGTCCCTGCCGCACGGGGGCGTTGACGCTGACGCGATGCCTTCTTCGCTCTGCGGCGAGCGGCCGCAGGTCTTCGGGGAGGACGTCGTCGCTAAGGAGAGGCCAGAGGGCGGCCTCGCCGTCCCAGGGCCCTAGGCAGGAATCGCACCAGGCCTGGCCATCATCCCGTTGCCCGGCAGTGAGCCAGACCCTTTTGGCCGCCGTGCCGCAGCTGCATTGGTGGGGGATCCTGTCTGTCACACTCCGCCGGCGCGCGGCCCCGGGCAGTCCATTAGCCAGGAGTCGGAGGACATGATGTGCCTCGGTGAAGGATGCACAGTGTCCCAGGAGAGACCATTCCGCGCCATCTGTTTGTGCCCACCTGCGCTCTTCGCTGGTTGTGGCGAACCACCTGCTAACAATATGGCCGTGGAGCTGGGCCCAGGCCGCAACATAAACCACGCGACCAAAGTGCCGAGCCCGCAGCCGGAGGGGCTCACTGACTGCACGGTTGAAAAGGTCAGCAGCTCTGGAATCAGTCAGTACCTTGGAGCCGAGTCTGCGGGGCTCGTTCCGCGGGGCAAAATCCAATGCCCATTCCACAAGTTTTTTCCACCTTCCCCCCGCCTTGTGCCGTGCCTGTGGCGGGCCCCACAAATCATCCAGGGCGTGTGCCCTGGCCGCAATCGCACGCGAAGTGGCGACCGGGCATTTGGGGCAGCCGGGAACCTGGAAGCGGATGCCCAGGCCCGCGAGGAGGTTGTCGGGAATCCAGGAAGCGGAGGCGAGGCCTAGAGCGACCCGAAGGTGGGCCCGGAGTGTCCTCTCATGCACGGTGTCGGGAAGGGAGTAGTGGTAGGGGTAGGGGATGAGCGCAATGAGATAAGTATTCCAGGCAAGGGTGGTCTTGGTGGGAGACATGTTGGAAAGGCGTAGGGCCATGGCACGGTCCCGGAGCTTGGGGAGCGGTTTGCCCCAGGTGCCCGCGACGAGGGCGTCGAGCTGCCCTCGGGCCATTGCGCCCCGAGGAGGCAGGATCCCCCCTTCGGCGGCCCGGGATACGATGCAGGCGCCGAGGTAGGGCCACTGGGGGCGCACAGCGGAGGACCCAAAAAGAGTGTAGTCCATGGCCCGTCTCCACCAATCATGGTCGCTGGCTGGAACCAGCGCTGTTTTGAAGTTGCACTTGCATGGGCAGCTCCAGGGAGTGCACAACGCCGCGATGTCAGGTCCACAGGTCCGCTTGATAATTTCCAGGATGAGCGTCGCAGGAAGGCCTGTGACCGTCGTCGCGTCACCATTATCAGTAAAGTCCACGGGGGCAGTGGAGAGATGTTGCCTGACGTCGATTCCTGAAGGTGCTGCGATCCCTCTGCGCCTGTGGGCTTCAACTAAGAGGCCCGCCGTCCTTGCGAGCCAGGGCAGCGCAATGCCGGCGCGGAGCGTTTGGGCAGTGGCGCCAAGGAGGGCCGCCAGGTCGCCCACGTATGTCGGGTCGTCCGCTCCAGTGATGTCGGCAAGGGCGCTGATGAGAGGGTCGTAAACCAAGCACCAGAGGAGCGGGGGGGCGGTGCCTCCCATTCCGATGGATCGTAAGAGTCTCCTTATCCTGCTCCTGCATTTTCCTTTGCAGGTGCGCACGCTCCTGCTGCTGACCAGGGCGTCCGCGGAGTGTAGGAGCCAGCTGGGGATCTGCCAGCGCCTCGTCAGCTGCCCCATCCATTGCAAGGAAATACGCTCAAAAGCCTTGTTCTGGTCGCAGAAGAGGACGGCAGTGCTGGGGGCGGGACCTAATTGGCTCGAGGCGCCATGTATATATTGGTCCACGGCATCTTGGTGCGCGCCAAGCAGGGCCGCCCACGATGGCCCAGGTTCGGTGTCAGCCTCCGGGTCCAAGGCGAGGTGGTTGGTGGCGGACGTGATATTGGGACCACACTGTCCCCCGCGCTTGGCCGCTTGGTTAGGGCTGAGCCTGGGTTCGATCACTGGGCCGAGGCGGTCGGCAATGGTTGCACCGTGTAGCCTTCGTAGGCAGGTGGGGAGCTGTAGGGGTCGCATATCGCTGGGCAGCTCAGCGGCCGGTTTTTTGCCCATCCAGACCAGAAGGTCGATGGAGGGGCCTAGAACCTGGTCTATGAGTTCTGGGTTCAGATCCGCGGCGTACCAGGCTTGGGCAAGCAGGCCGGCAACGAAACGGGCCCCGGGATGGTACAGCTCATGCGGTTCTCCGTCTACCCCGGGAGCACCCCCGTTCGGACCCAGGACGAGGGAGGCGATCCTACCCCACAGCGGGTTGGGGGAAACCGGGAAATGCCCAAGATCCTTGCGCCTGAAGTATTCGTCGAAGATACGCTCCGCAGCTGGGGGAAGGGGGGGGCGGTTTGCCAGATCGGACTGCGGCTCCGCCATAGGACGTCGTCAACTTCCTTCGTGCGCTCCTTCCACCTCCCATCAGGGTCACGCACGCCCAGGATGGCGTGCGTTTTGACGAAGATTTCACGGCCCGTGCGGTAGTGAGAGGCGAGAGAAGGGCGCTCGACCCCAGGGCCCCTTTGTGCTGGGGTGAGGCGGGCAGCACGCCTCTGAGCTGCGTCGTTGTCCCACTTCCGCAGCCAAAAGGCAGCCTGCTGGGGGGTCAGGTCGTTGCCGTCCCACTCGTACTCTGCAAGCCAGGCCGCGAGTGTCCCCACCGGGCGTGCGTTGGACACCGATCTCGCCGCCGCAGCGAGTAGGGTACCTGGCGAGCGGTTGGTTTTGCTCCTGCGCCACTTTCTCCACCAGTCCTGTACGGCCGCGGACATGGCGTGGCGTCCAAGGATGAGAAGGGCAGGGATAAGGGGAACAGTGTGATCGTCTGCCGGATTGAAGGCCGGAGGTGGAGCTGGCGGCTCTTGTTCTCTCTCTCTCTCTCTCTCTCTCTCTCTCTCTCTCTCTCTCTCTCTCTCTCTCTCTCTCTCTCTCTCTCTCTCTCTCGCCGTCATCGTTGTCACTGCGTCTGGCTGGGAGCTGCCCGGGGGCCGCCGGGCGGACCCAGTCGGCGGGTTGTAGGAGGCCGGTCAGATCGATGTCGGGCAGCCCGAATGTGCGTTCGAGGAAAGCGTAGAGGGTTCTCAGCTCCGCATGCGCCTCACTCGGAAGCAGGCGTAGATCACCTGCACGAATGGCGTTGTCCCTGCGAGTTCTGGGAGCGCCCTGCGGTTCCAGGTACAGGATGGCGTGGTCGGAGACTGAAGGCTTCCAGGCCTTCCTGACTCCAGAGGCTCCAAGCTGTCGGAACGGGCACGCAACCATGTCGATTTGCGACTCGCTGTCCGCGTCTACCCTGGTGGGCCCGTCACAGTGGCAGACGCTTGACCCAGTCAACGCGAGATGGTCAGAAAGCGCCACAGCCTCATCAGTTTCGCCATCCCTGGGGTTGTCAATCTGGATGTTCATGTCACCTCCCCAGTACGTGGGGGTGTCATCCCATCTCTCGATCGCTTGACGGATGGCATCGATGGTTTCAGCTTTTCTGTACGGAGGGAGGTACACAGATACAAGGCGATACGTGCCATCGCCCCGCCTTATCGCGGCTGCAGCGGCGCGCCCAAGGACGAGGTCTTCGGCTCGGAGGAGCGTCGTGCCATGCGGGATGAGGATTGCCACTCCGCCGGCGCGGCCCCCAGCTGGTCCAATGTAGGCTGGTGAGGCGACAAGGGTGCGTGCGTGGAACATGGTGGACCAGACGGCTGCTTCGTGCTCCGTCCAGTGGGTCTCCTGTATGAGCCCGATCCTACCGTCAGTGGTCATTCGTGTGATGAAGGCGTGTTTGATCATGTTTTCGTGGGCAGTCGTGCTCTCGAGGTACCTGACATTCCAACGGCCCAGTTTGAGTGTGCCGCGCTGCATGGCATATCCAATTGCGTCGACCAGGGCCCGTAAGGAGAGGTCCCCGCAGAGGTCCGCCCACGTGGGGCTGTTCCAGGGGGTCGCATGTAGGTAGGCCCAGAGGGATCGCGGCCGTCGGACGGTATAATTACAGTGTAGCGCCAGGGCGCGTCCCAGGGAGGAGCTGGCAGATTGCCAAGCTCTAGTTCTCGCCCCCGGAACGAAACTCGTGAGCGGGGGGGGCCCGAGGGCGAGATGCAGCGTCCCAGGGTCTTCGAGCGAGTCTAGGGGAGCGGCGGCCCATCGTCGGCAAGTGCCTGCTGCAGCATGGCTCGTACTATGTCGCCTGGGAAGGGGTTGTCAGCAAGCGGTGCCCAGGGGCAATTTCTATCCGCGAAGCTGCGCGCCTGTCTCCACGCTGCCCACATGCGCCCCTCGCCAGGAGGACACAACTCTATTCAAAAAACTAAGTTCTCACTTTTTGAGGGTAGTAACTTTTTGGCGTGCAGATTTTGTGGGTAGTGGATGATTGTTTTAAGTTTGCCTTTGCATGTATATGTGTTGTCTTTGTGCGTCTTGCATATCAACTGCAAAGTAGGAGGGCGTTTTGGCGTGCCCTACCATGGGAAACGCTGATATATCGGCGCACTCTTCGCGCGGATCGTAGCGCTTGGCGGTTGGCGCCAGCCTTACATACAAGGGGCCGAGCGGAGGGGGAGGAGGAGGAGGAGGAGGAGGAGGAGGAGGAAGAGGAGGAGGAGCAGCAGCAGCAGGAGGAGGAGGCGGAAGAGGAGGAGGACGAGGAGGAAGACGGGGACGAGGACGAAGTCGAGGAGAAGGGGGAGGAAGAGAAGGGGGGGATTTCAAAGAAGGAGGAGAGGGGAGGGGGGAGGAAAGAAGGAGAAGAAGAGGAGAGGAGGAGGAGGAGAGGAGGAGGAGCAGGACCGGGCAGCAGGAAAGGAGCGCGGGGATCTTTCACCCCAGCCCACCCCTTTCCTTCCTCCTCCTCCTCCTCCTCCTCCTTCCCCTCCTCCTCGTCCTCATCCCGTCCGTCCCCCTGCCCCCATGTTCCTGCTCGTCCTCATATATACCATCCTCTTACTCCTTTCTCTTCCCTCGTCCTACTACTACTTCCTCCTCCTCCTCCTCCTCCTCTTCCTCCTCCTCCTCCTCCTCCTCCTCCTCCCCCTCCTCCTCCTCCTCCTCCTCCTCCTCCTCCTCCTTCTTCCTCCTCCTCCTCCTCCTCCTCTTCCTCCTCCTCCTCCTCCGTTTCCTCTTCCTCTTCCTCCCCCTCCTCCTGCTCCCCGCCGCGTTGTGGAGGGGGGAGGGGGGCCTTTGGGAGGCGCCTTGGTTGTTTCGCCGAAAGTTGGCAGATTCTAAACATGAAAATACCGATGCTGCTAACGGGACGCATTCTGACCAATATTCCGAGCGATGCGAATCCAGTTGCGGTGACGAGGGGCGCAGGTATAGGCCTAAGAAGGCCTGAACAGAACGGCGGCGGCGAAGCGGCATCGGCACTTTCCCTTGAAACAAAAATTGTTTTTTTGCGCCACCAGCAGCGCAGAGCTGGGCCCAGGGCAAGGGCAGGCGCTATCTGGAGGGGAGGCATACGCAACCCGGAGAACGAGCGCAAGGCCCGACAAGGCCCGCATCTTTGCCGTTTGATGCTTTGGTGCCTGCCCTTCCTTCCTTCCTTGCCGTTCTCCCTGCATTCAATGTTTGCGTGTTTTGCACGTGCGTCACGCAAACCGCAACGCAATCAACTCTTTGTACCAGCGGACGCCCGCCAAGATGTTGGGGGGTGTGCCAACAGTACCCTTGGCCCGGTGTGTCCTCACTTGAACGCGTCAGCTTGGGGCCCATGGGGCCCCTGGAGTGAGGGGTGTGCTGGGTGCAGCGTGGGCCTCCCTAGAACTGCCTGGAGATCCTGGGGGAAGGGGGCGAGGGTGGGGGGAGCGAGGTCACCTAGGGCCAAAGGCGCATGTAGCGCCCCCCCCAAGATACAATATCTCATGACGCCTTTCACACCGGCCGTCGATCCGTGGCACCGCTGAACTATCCGTTTCGTGCGTCCCACCATGTCCTCATCTGTGTGCGCCTGTGTCTTTCGAGGGTCCGCTTGAGGCGCGAAATCGAATGATGAATGCGTTGACATGTGGGCTTTCGGTACAATGTGGTAGTATTGTGAGCCGCGGTCGACGCGATGGCTACACAACGCGTTCAAGCAAACGAGTGCTCGTGACATCGCAACTTTAGATCGTTCCAAATCTGAATCGTCCAGAAAACGAATGCTATCTGCGTAAATCTCTTCGTACACACACACACATGATGAAAATAACAGTATCGAATCTCTTTGTATTCTGTATTCGTTACCCCAGGTCGGGAGCAAACATCTCGCAGCCACTCGATCAAATACTTCGTTCTTGTACCCTTTGCACACAATTGAGTAAACATCGGGCAGCGGGGGCGTTTGGCAATCTTTTTTCGCTCGAAGCGAGGGGGTGGCCCCACGTGGCGCCCGCGGCGCCAATTCCTGAGGTCAGCGCGCGCGAGGGCCCAACGTTCCCGGATTGTAGGCGCCGCCCAAACCCCTTCAGATACCAATTCGCACAATCCCGAGGCCACCGAATACTGGTAAGTGCCCAAGTCGAGATTGTGAGCTGCGTCTGCCCATACCCTCCAAATGTGAAAACCTGGTATTCCCAGCAGTCCCGAAGGGTCTGGGCCAGCGCCCCCCATGAACTCCTCATGTGAGATAAGGGTTCTACGCAACACTGAATCACGCTGAAATTGTGTGAACAAATACCGTTGGTGATGTTTGTGAGCCCTGCACAAGTGACAACATTCATTGGCGCCATAATGCCGCTCAACTGCAATGATTCGACTAAGTACTTCCAGTCCCCGCGCATTTCCGAAAACACACCGACGAAATCACCAGCAATCCGTTGGCCCGCCCGCCTCGCGCGGTCGGGGTAATACCCTGGTCCAAAAACGCGCCCGAGATGGTCCCGATCGGGGTGCCCCCCGATTGCAAGCCACGTTAAACTCCATTTCCAAACTTTGTCAACTTGGGGCAACGCGACGCCAGGAATAACTCGAGAATAAGCAACAGCTGTAAACAACAATCTGCTGATGAGAGTTGGGTGGTTTTCCACTACGCCTCCCCACAAGAGAACAAAGATCTTCTCATTCTGAAAAACGCCAGCGTCATCGCCGTAAATCCCATATGGGATTGCATGCATATAGTCGTGCGCAACCTCGCGGACAGGATGCTTTTGAAACCAATCTGTCGGCCGAGATTTCTCCCAAAATTGTGCCAACTCCCCAGGTCCGCCAGTGAACATATGTTGCCAGAGTTCATACCCAGAGTGAACGAGCGAACCGAACAGCTCGTGCGGTAGAATACACGCATGAGTCGCAGTGTCCACGTGCAGCCTGTCACGCGTTACAGAGATTGGAAATCCTGCCAGCCTTTCAGGCGTGAGTGACGCAGGGAGCCCGCTCTGTACGACCCCATTCTCCCCTGTCCCCCTAGCCTCCCCCCGAGGGACTACAGGGGGCTTCCGCGGCTACTTGGAGGCCTCTCAAAATTTATAGGATGGCTAGTCCCGAAGACCCCTCGCGAAGATCGTGGTCCCCAGGTGCCGCAATTGAGGGCGTTCTTGTGTTAGCCTATCTCCAATAGAGACTCGACTCACCAAGACGCTCCAACATACCGCCCAAGAGCTTCGCACGAGCTTTTCCAGCCCAGGGGAAGGAGGAGGAGGAGGAGGAGGGGCAAAGAACAGGAGGCGGAGGGGAGGAGTAAGAACGACACAAAAGAGAAGTGGTTACTGTTGAATGGGTTGGTGGAGATTCGCGAAGCGTGAACGATTCAAACAGATCGGGCAGTAGGCAGCGCCACGGCTGCCTCTGCACGTAGCGATGGAGATCGCGTTCGGCATGAGAGCTTTGGCCGATGCCCGCGAGATCCCTCACATGAGCTGGGGCGCCGTCGCAGGTCAGTGCGATTGCTTTCGCGAGCCGCAACAAACGAGCCACCGATCCAGCCCCTTCGCCAACCAGACACAACAACTCAAGTTCGAGTTCTTCACTTGACAAATCCAAATCATCACCCATGAAAACGAGCGGGGACGAGCGGAGACCGCTTGCGAGAAAACCTGCACTTAAGGCCCGAACGGCTACGGGGAGCAACGTGTCCAGTCGAAGTATGGCCTCTCGTTGCTTTCAAGACGGCCCAGGGCCCGCTCCTCCCCGACTTCCCACCGAGGAAGGCCACGCAGGCCCGCAAGAGCCCCCCAGGCGGCTGCAGTTGGCCCCGAGACGGCACAGGACGCGCTCAAGACGGCTTGGGGGACACGGGGGGCGAAAGTCTTCTTAACGGGGACCTCGAAAGCAATTCGAATACAGAGTCCGACCACGTTCATTCTAATTCCAGTTGGGGCCCCCGAGGTCGATGACGATGATGCTGCTGATAATGATAATGATGACGTTGACGATGATGCTGATGCTGATGCCGATGCTGATGCGGCGGCTGTTGCTGCTGATGATAATCTTGCTGATGCGAATGCTGATGATGCTGATGATGATGCGGATGCTGATGATGCTGAAGACCTCGGCTAGACCAAAACGCTGGCGGCATGGGCTGCGTTCGATTGAGTGTCAGGGATGAGCAGATGGTCAACTCTTCGTGGTGTTTCTGCCTCTCGCTTTCTGTCCAGCGCAGGGCGGGTTTCTGATGCACCCTGGGGGTATCTCTGAGTCTGTGCCATTCCAGGGATCCGGGAGCCACCCACCGCCGCCTGCACCCCCCTCCCTTCTTACTCCGAGTCCCCTCTGTGCCTTCCCCATCGTCTATCAGCTGGGGCGCCCTAGGTCGGAACGTGGACATGGCGGACAAAGAAAGGCTTCGGGGGGGGGGCAGCGGAGAACAGGAGAGAGAAAGAGAGAAAGAGAGAGAGAGAGAGAGAGAGAGAGAGAGAGAGAGAGAGAGAGAGAGAGAGAGAGAGAGTAAGAAAGAGAGAGAGAGAGAGAGATACAAAAGAGAGAGAGAGAGAGAGAGAGAGAGAGAGAGAGAGAGAGAGAGAGAGAGAAGCAGAGAAGTAGAGACCAGAATGGTCCACCGAGACTTCGCACTGTACGGTGTTATCTACGCTTCGAACCCCGAACAGTTGTCACACTTGTATCGCGCGCCAGCTTGGGCGATGTAACGTCTGCGAATGCGTGTGTGCCTGTGCTTCTTGAGAGGATCTGTGCGCGTAGTGCGTCGCGTCGACGGTGCGCGCGTGCAGAGATGAACGCGCCCTCCTGCGTGCAGAGCGCCGCGACAACTGGGCTACCCAGCCTGCGCAGTTGACGGCGAGTCTCAGCCGACGAGGGGAACCCCGCTCTGCGATGCAGAGCCGTTTCGCGGCAACTGGAACCTCGCGGGCGACGTGGTGAGGCCCCCCAGGGGCCAGCTGGGAGAGGTCGCGGCGTCGCCGCGTGCGAGAAGCCCTCGGGGTACTAGTTGCCACGAGAATTGCGCGCACCCCAATCGAGCGGTGCGACGCTCGATAAAATGTCAGGCCTGTCGTGCGAGTGACAGAAGAGCAGGGTGAGGAACTGTAGTCGTGACGGGGAAGTGGACCAGGTGTGGTGAACGGGAAGGATGGATGAGGAAGAGGTGGGATGAGCAAGTGGAAGGAGACGATGGCAGACTCACACCGCGCGGCGACGGTGCTGACATTGATCTCTGACACCGCGTCGATCGTTTAGTCGCGAATCGTCGACGTCGGCTCGATGACGTCGGCATCGATCCCTGACGCCGCGTCGATCGTTCAGCCACGAATCGCTCGACATCGGCGCGCAACCTTTAATGCCCGCGTCTTCGGGCACTGCCGCTCGGAGCCAGTCTGCCGCAAACTTGCAGGCCTACCAGACGTGGCTCAGGACTAGGACTCAGCCTCCTCATCCTCATCCCCATCCACGGCCTCGGCCTCCGCGCCGAGATCCTCGGGCGCTGACAGCAGCAGCTGGAGTTTCTCCTCCGCGGATTTGTCCCAGCTCGTCGCAAATCTTTTTGTGGGCGGCCTCTCGTGTTTCTCTGACGCCAGGAACACTCGGGCCTCGTTGATATCCACCGCCAAGTCCTTCAGAGTGGGCTTGGTCTCATCGTACTTGAGAGCCACCGCCCTGGGGCCGTCGGAGGCCTGGAGCTCGTGGAACTTGCCTTCAGGAGCGAGCGCAGCGCTCCGAAAGCGTTGGGGGTTGGGGGGAGTGCTTCCTTAGATGGCTTCTCATAGAAGCACACCGAGGCCTTCTCAGAAGCCCAGCCCCCACCCCCCCCCCCCCCCCCCCCCCCCAACCCATGTCGGAGCGCCGCCGACAGCCGTCGGAGGAAGAGGAAGAGATAGAGGAGGAACGGGAGGGGGGAGGGGAGAGAACGATGCGGAAAAGAAAGAGACGGGGGGATGATGATGATGATGACGATGAGGAGGAGGAGGAGGAGGAGGAGGAAGGAGGAGGAGGAGCAGAAAGAGGAGGAGGAGGAGGAGGAGGAGGAGGAGGAGAAGGAGGAGGAGGAGGACTGGTGGGTGGTTGGGTGGGTGGGTGGGTGAGGGTGGGTGGTGGGTGTGGGTGGGCGGTGGGTGTTGGGTGGGTGGTGGGCGGGTGGTGGGTGGGTGGGGTGGTGGTGGGGGTTGGTGGGGGGCCTCCTCATCTTCCCTCCCCCTTTCCTCTCCTCCTCCTCCTCCTCCTCCTCCTCCTCCATCTTCCCCCTCCGCTTTCTCTCCTCCCTCGTCCCTCTCCTCATCCTCGTCCTCCTCATCCTCCGCATCCTCCTTCGCCTCCTCCTCCAGCGTCGAGGCATCGGGAGGTGATCCGGGGCCGCAGTTGGCCTGACGCAGCCTGCGCCGCATCGATGCTCTTGCTCATGTTGGAGATCAGCGCGCCCTTGTACTTCACCGTCCGCTGCCCCCCAATCTATCTCATGTCCCCTATCCCTCTCCCCTCTCTGACCCAACTCCTGCCCCGCCCCCCCCCCCCCCCCCCCCCTGGGCAGGCACTCGAGGACGGTGCCCGGGAGGAGCTCGCGCCGCCCAAGGAGTCGGAGCGGGGCCGAGGAAGGGCCAGGAGCAGGAGGCAGGACAGAGGGGCGAAGGAAGAGAGGATAATGGAGGAGGAGGGGGAGGAGGAGGAGGAGAAGGAGGAAGAGGAGGAGGAGGAGGAGGAGGAGGACGCCGGGGCCATCAGGAGGGCAAGGGAGGAGAGGAGGAGGCGGAGAAGAGGGATAGGAGGGAGAGAAGGGTGAGGACGAGGGCGAGGGGGAGGAGGAGGAGGAGGGTGAGGAGGAGAAAGAGGAGATGAGTCAGTAATAGTTTGAATACCCCACCTGCGACGCCTCAAGCTCCTTTACGACCTTCCTCGCTTCGGCGATGTAGGCCATGCTCTGGTTCGTGCCCAGCGCGCAGAAACTGGCGTCGGCTTTGGGCTTTCGGCCCTTGTCTTCCTTTTCTTTCTTATATTTCTTCTCTTTCTTCTTCTTCTGCGGGGGTGGCGGCTTCGGCTTGTGTTCGAGCGCCTTGCCGACTGATTCGGCCAGCTTCTGGACCACCTCTGGGTTGCTGTCCGCCGAAAGCTCGCCGACCGTCGTATAACTGGCGCTGTGCGTGACCTCGTCCTTCTTGCTGAGGCTCTGCTCCCCGCGCACGTAGTACTCGATGAAGTTCTTGTTCCTCCGATGGCGTGGATCGGAAGACGGGCGCTGCCGCGCCTTGCTATGAAGCGCGTTGCAGTACGCCATGGCCTCCTGACTCTGGTACGCGTGATGGTCCGCGTAGACCTCAAACTTGGTCTTCCAGACCATCTGATCCACCGACGCGGTGCCCTGCTGCCTTTGGTGCTTCTCCTCTGCGAGCCACGACGCCATGCTGGTGTCCTCGACCCACTCCTTGAGGAACTGGAGCTTGTCCGCCTGGCTCGTTGCTGCCGCCCACTTGGCGGAGACCGTGGGATCCACGGTGGCGCGCGACGTCATCCGCCCGATCGCGGAGTACAGCTTGTTCCTGATCTTAACGTCCACCTCAGATGGATCCAAGGCCTTCTGAATCATCTCCTTCTCGGCGTCTGGAACCACGTACGGCTTGCCACCGCGCGGCAGGCTGGCTGCCGCGCCCGCGGCCGCAGGCGCCGGGGCCTCGCTCGACTTGGACGCCGCCGAGCCTCCTGAGCTGGCCTGCTCGCCATCGCCTGCGCCCGCAGATGCCGCAGCATCTGCCTTGGCCTCATCGGGCGCCGTTCCTGCCTCGGCAGCTGCAGCGCTCTCCTCCTCCTGGGGCACCGCTGCTGCCTCGGCAGCTGCAGCGCTCTCCTCCTCGGGTGCCGCTCCTGCCTCGGAACCTGCAGCGCACCCGCCGACCTCATGGCACGCCGATCCTGCATCGGCATCTGCAGCGCCGCGCCCCTCAGACTCTGCTCCTGATCCTGCGTCTGCATCTGCAGCGCTGCGCCCCTCAAACTCCGCTCCTGCACCATCACCTGCAACGTCAGTCTCGACCACCGCGTCTGGCTCGGCCATGGGCAAGGTTTCCTGCTCGGCGATGTCACCGCAGGCCGACGCATAGGCGGGCACTGTCTCAATTTCATCCTCGTTCCGCTGCTCGGCCATCTTCTCGCCAGAGTTCTGCACTGCCTGAGGCCGCCTCTGCAGTGGCGTCACTGGAGGCGTTGACTTCGCGGCAGAAGGCGACGCGGCCGATGACGGCTTGCCCGACCTCGAGCACGGCGCGACCGAGGTTGGGGTGGCCGAGGACGGCGCGGCTGAGGACGGCGCGGGCTTGCCCGCGGGCGGCGCGGCAGCCGCCGACGGCCTGGCAGCCTGGGCCGCGGGCGGCGTGGCGCAAGACGGCTTCCCAGCAGGCCTGGCCGCGCGCGCCTTGGCGTCAGGCGGCGAGATGGCCGCGGCCACCTTGGCGGGCACCGCGCCTGCGGGCTTCGCGCAAGCTGCCTTGGTGGTCGCCTTAGTCAGCGCGACTGGAGGCGACTTGGCCGCGGGCGGCTCGGCAACCGCCGGGGCCGCGGGCACCGCCGCGGGCTGCTTGGCGGCGAGAGCCTTGCGTGGAGCGGGCTGCGGCTTGCCCATGGCGGGCCCCTCCTCCGCGGGCTGCTTGGCGGCGAGCTGCGGCTTGCCTCGGAGGGCGGGCGGCTTCTGAAGAGCCGATGCCTTCGCCTTGGCCTTTGGCGGCTGCCCCGCGGCTGCGGGCGAAGCCTCGGCGTCAGGCGCAGGCTGTCCCAAAGCGCTCGAGCTCCTCACCCTCTTTGACGCCTGAGGCGCTGGCGTAGCGGCCGCCTCGTCCTTCGCAGCGACGGCGCTCCTCGCTCTCTTGCTAGATGGCGGCTGGGCTGCTGGCACGCCCGATGCCCCTGGCGCCGTCTCGCGCTTCACAGTCTTGCGAGCGAAATCGAACAGCAGCTGTTGCTTTGACATGCTAGACCAAGGAAGGTCACTGAAAGAGATGTCAACTGAACACTCGCACCAAAACGGCCTCGGGAAGGACGGGGCGAGAAGAGGAGAACAGCTCCGCAGAATGTCTAAGCGCAAGGCGCAATTACCTTCGACTTGGCATGGTGTACCTCGGAAAAGAGCGCTCAGCAGATTCGGGCCGCGACGAGCGAAGCGCGGTTATCTTCTACGCCCCGACAGACGCGGGGCAAGTTTGACCTACACATTGTTAATGCTACAAACTGGGGAATACCCTTAGAACTCACATCAGCTTGTTGCCATAGTGAGAAACACAATGAGGGATGAAGGACGGGTGGAGGGTAGGGGGAGGCGGAACAAGTAGCAGTAGCGGTAGCAGCAGCTAAGTGGAGAGACGCGTAGTCCAGCGCGCGATCGAATCCCCAATCAAGGATGCAAGGCCCTCGGCTAGTTTGATTGTGGGACGCAAGGCTTACAGTAGCTCGAAAGACAGTGATGCAATGATGCATATTGAGGCCAGGGTGCAAGTTGTACCAACAACTACTTTGATATGATAGGTTAGCTTGTGTCACAATGACAAAAACGCAAGGGTGACCTTGGAAAAGAGGAAGGTAAGTCTCTGAGATCCTTGCAAAACTGACTCCTAACATCACTTTGTCTGTCTTGAATGGCGTTGAGCAGAGCGAGTATTTGGTGGTCAATTACTCGCCAAATACTCGGCGAGTAATTTGAAGCAATGTTGAGCTTTCATTGTTTTTTACAGGGATGATCGCACCGAGTATTACACGGCCGAGTATTACACGCCCAAATACCCGGTAGATCTGGCCCCCAATATTCCTCCAAAACGGCTTCGGGAGCATGGCCTTGTTCTGGTTTCCGTGCTTAAAGCAAGCACTCAGTCGCATGTAGCCTGACCTGTGAGCAAGTTCTCATCTTCTCGTTTGTAGCATGCTGCTCTGCGACTGAGACAAGTATAAACAAGGGTGTCTGGAAAAGGACTACAACGGCTTTGATCCAAGAACTTAGTTGGTCGGCTACGCTGAGTGAGTCTGGTCATGGGAAAATGTCCCCCCTGGCCTACTTTGAGAAGGACAATTGCACTTGGGCACGAGGGATTGTGACTGACAACGCAACTCAGAACTCGAATGGCATCATAACAACTGTCGTCGACCTCTTCCCCTCTCATCGTTCTCCTCTCCCCCTCCCATCCTCTCCTCGCCCTCTTGCTCAAGGATCCTCGCAACTAGCCGAGCCAAAAGGAGAAGCTGAGCTGGATTCGCACTGCGCCGCTTTGCAACGGCTGGCTGATATCTCGCTGGGCAAGATATGCCCATCCTCATTTCCTGTTCCTCGTCATTCCCCCCCCCATCCCCCGCCTCCTCCTCAACTGTCAGCCGCTCAGCCGTTGGCCCAACAAGGCGCCGCGCCGTAATGCCCGCTGCAGAGCAAGAGGGCGAAGCGAAACAAAGGGGGGGGCGGGGGTAAAACAACGCCCCCCCCTTCCTCGCCGTCGTCTTCCCCATATTCCTCTTCCTCATCTCTTCCAGGGTCCAGTCTTGGGATGCCGAGTCCTTGCAGGGGGCGACAGGGGGTCGGTCGCGTCGAGCTCCGCACGGACCGAATAGGCAAGCGTGCTCAAGCAATGTACGGTTGCTTTACTTCCTTCTCCCCATCCCTCCCCCTCCCCCCCCCCCCTTCCCCCCGCGCCCCCCCGGCGTGGGGGGCGAGAGGGCTCCCGATGGGGGCCCAAGAGAGGGCCATGAGAACCTCTGGGCGGCTTTTCAACTCGATCGCGACTCTCTTAGAAGGTTCTCAGGCATCGTTCGGGACCTCCTCTTGGAGCAGCAAGAGGGGGGCAGCCCAGGGTGGGAGGGCCCCCGAGGGGCCCCAAGAGGGGGCCAGGGGCCATGGAAAAGCTCACCCTCATCCCAGCCACTCGCCTCGCACATTTCCTCAGCCCTATCCCAGGGAGGAGGAGGAGGAGGAGGAGGGGGAGGAGGAGGAGGGGGAGGAGGAGGAGGAGGAGGAGCAGGAGGAGCAGGAGAAGGAGGAGCGAGAGGGGGAGGAGGAGGAGGAGGAGGAGGAGGAGGAGGGGGAGGCGGGGAAGGATGAGGAAGAGGAAGGGGAGGAGGGGGGTGGCACCGCTCTTGTCTCGCGTTGCCCTGCGCGCCCTGAGGAGCACATCATCGCCGACAGCTTCGGCGCCCAAGCAACTGGAAGGCACGGGCGCCCTGCCGCGGTCGCCAAGTCGAGCTCTGCTGCTTACGTCGGACAGAGCGGCGGTGCCAGGGAGCGGGTGGAGGAGCGGAGGGGTTATGTGAGTGAGCGAGCCAGCGGGGGCGAAAGGGAGGAGTGAGGATGCAGAAGAACGAGGTTGCGGAGGAGTGTAGGCGCGGTTGCGGAGGAGCGAGGTTGTGGTAGAGCGGGAAGACTAGAAGATGGCGGTCGGACGACGCGCGTTCGTACCCAAAGGGGCCATTGGGAAGCAGGACCAGGCGCATGTTGTCGGACAGAGTTAGCGGCGCCACCTGCGCATGCAGGAGAGTTGTGTCCGACGACGGGCGCCCGTTGCTTCCGCTGCGCCCGTGATGGGCACGAACGCGCGTCTTTCACCCGCCATGATATCAGAAAGGTCGGCCTGGCGCCGAGCGCAACTGCGCCACTGCGCTGCGGATTGCCATGCTGAGAAATCTGCGAAGCATTCACCGCCATCGAAAGATACGCGCATGTCAAGGCCATCGATATCACATTTCTTCCAGGCCGCTTGGGCCTCAGGCGATGGCGCAGCCGAAACCTATCGGGTACGCCGCCGAATCCGACAAGCCTGCTCCCCCGTACGTTCTCTTCCTCCCGTCCGCGCCCACGTCGCCGCTGTGCAAGGGGTCGGAGACCTCGGCCTCGAGTTTGAATCGTTCCCTATCGCTTGGAGAAGATTTGGCAAAGAGCCTAGGCAGGCCTGGTAGTGTTCCTCCAAAGCGTAATGTCTTTTGCGTGGACGCACCGTATGCGCCCATGTCGGCGTCCACGAATTGAAACTTACACCAGTCAATCACTGCCCGCATGTATGGGTGCCCCCACAACAGGCTGGACTCTGGCTGTTCAACAACCACAAAAACCCCGAGGGTACATGCGAGCGCAATCAAGTAGCACGCCCGGGTCAGCAGCGTATGCGCCGAGGTTGCCGCTTTGCAGTCGCCTTCTGGGTTCTGTCGAGACCGCTGAGTTGAGTGCCTGCTGAGCCACGCCCAAGTAGAGCAGGGAGGGGCTAAGAATAGCACCCCCCCCTGCTTTCAACGTGAGAACTGCCCTCGCGCACATTAGGAAGCCTCCAGGTTCGGCAAAGTTGCGGCGTGGATCGTCTTGCACGCCCACGGAGATACCGCTGTAGCCGAGGTGCCGCAAGCTGTGAGTTACTGGTTTCTGCCCCGAGAAAATCTCCAGGAAGTCAAGGTTTCGATCGGTTAGATTCCACTCTGCACCAGATCCCAAACAGCATGCAGTCAGCAAAACCTGTCGCATGGCTTCTGAAGCGCGCATCGCGCAAGCTCCTTACGCACTAGTGGTGGTGGGAAAAGCGTGACTGGCTCGAGTATACATGGCAGACGGTGGGAGGATGAGGGAGAAGGAGGCAGGGTCTAGTCTCGGAGGACTTCGCATCGCGCCAAGATTCTAACATGAACGCTATGAGCATACTGACTTCTACATGCTTACATACATGTACGCACGCGCATGTAATGGCGTGTTCTTGGGGCGGAAGTTTTAGAACATAGCGAGTCGATAAGGGCGCCAGGGTCTCGCGACCTGTGGGCGGCTTGTCGCGGTTTACTCGCATCGCCCGCCTTAAGTTGGAGCCAGAAGGAATGCGCCAGTGTTTCACCTTCTAAACGATCACCGCCTCCTCCTCCTCCTCCTGCTCCTCTCTGTTGTTGCTGCCCTGTGCCATCCCCCCCGTCCTTCGCCCTAGCGTTCTCTGGTTGGCCTCCTCGCAGCGTCGGGCAGTGCGCACGCAAAAGACTGCGTTCCCTGTAGGCCAGCTGCTGCCCACCCCGCGGGCGGCCTCCCCGTGGCCAAAGGGAAAGAGCGCATGCTGCGACCTCACTAGAGCCACCCAGCGGCCTTCTGAGCCGACGTCCACGCGTTCACTGGGCCGCCTAACTTCAACCAGGGGCGGAACCTGATCGTCGGATCCTGCACGGCCCCGGCGATGAAAAAGTGCGCACCCTTGTTCGGATCGACGTTCGCCTGAATGGTCGTGGAGTCGAAGCCTTCCCGCAGCGGGCCAAGGAAACAGCTGACAGAGGGGTAGGGCGCACGAGGAGGAGGAGGAGGCGGAGGAGGAGGAGGAGCAGGAGCAGGAGCAGGCGGGGGAGGAGGCGGAGGAGGACGAGGTGAAGGAGGAGAGGATGGGGGAGGGAGGATGAGGAGGTCCACGAGGAGGAGCAGGGAGAGGAGGAGGAGAAGGGAAGAGGAGAAAGAGAGAGGGGATAAAGAAGGAATAATAACGATAAGGAGCGATGGATCAGGAGGAGGCGCAAACAGAAGGAGTCGGAGGAGGTCGAGGAGAAGGAGGGGGACGGGGAGGGGGAAACGATGCGGAGGAGGAGGAAGAGGAGGAGGAGGAGGAAGATCACCCCCTCCCCTCGTTTCACCTCCGCTTCTCCCAGCCCTCCCCTTCTTCCCCTCAAGTCCCCTCCCTTCTCCTTCCCTCCTCCACATGTCTTCCTTCCATGTTGCGCCCGTTCTGTCCTTTCTGATTGTCCACGCGTGGCAATCGGGATTCTTGCGCCAGGACATCACCTCGGGCAGCGTGGTCTCGAGCTCCAAGAGGCGGTCTGCCTTCTTCTGTGCGTGCTTCTCTGCCTTGCTCATCTTTTTGGGGTCATCAGGGGCTGCCGTCTCTGCCGCTGCCTGCTCGCGGGCCGCCCCGCTGGCCTCGAGAACTGCCGCCGCCGCTGCAGCACCCGCCGCCGCTGCGCCCCCGCCACTCGAAGCATCAGCCTTGCCAGTGCCCTCGCGCTCCTCCGCGCCCCCGCCCTTCTCCTCGTTCGGACGCACGGGCGGCACCTCCATGGCGGCCTTCACGGCGCGCCTGCAGAGCTCCTCCTGAGCGGCCCCATCCCCTCCCCCTCCGCTAGCATGGTGCTGCTGCTGCTCTTGTTCCTCCTCCTCCTCCTCCTCTTCCTCCTCCTCGTCCTTCTCGTCGTCCTCCTCCTCATCCACATTCTCCTCCGCCTCCTCCTCCTCCTCCTCCTCCTCCTCCTGCTCCGCCTCCTCCTTTCTCTTCCCCTCCTCCCCCCCTTCATCTCCTCCAGCGCCCCTCTTTTCCTTTTCGCCCGGGGCGTCTCCGACCGCTTCGACGGCGACTCGATCGTCAGAGCAAACTTCTGGGTGTCGGTGAGCTCCTCCTCTGCCTCTCCCTCTGCCTCCTGCGTGCCGATATTCGAGCACGCCTGGTGCATGCACGAGACCTCTGTCACCACTACCTGGTCGTTCTCCGTGAACCCCCTGCAGCACCGAGGGCACATCTCATCCTTAGATTTCTGCATGACCACTGCACCTGAGACCACCGCGCGCGCTGGCACTGGCGGAGGGTCGATGCTCACATCGCCGATGAGCTGCAGGTCATCGTCAGACTCCTTGGCAGGAAGAAGAGACGAGGTCCCCCGTCCTCCTTTCTCTGCCTCCCCCTCCTGCTCCCCTCTGGTCCTCCTCTCCCCTGTGCCCCCTTCTCCTCATCCTGCCTCCTCCTGCCTCCTCTTTCTCCTCCTCCTCCTCCTCCACCTCCTCCTCCTCCTCCTCCCTCGTTCTCCTGCTCCTGAACCTCATCCTACTTCGCCTCGTGCTGCTCCTTCTCCTTGTCCTCCTCCTCCTCCCTCCCCCTCCTCCCCCTCCCCCCTCCTCTACGCGAGGGGGGGGTGGGGGGGGGGGGGGGGGCAGGGGGGGGCGGGGGGGGGAGATCGGGAAGAGAAGGATGCCGACGACAAACATTGGGGAGGAGGAGGAGGAGAGGAGGAGGAGGAGGAGGGGAAGCGGAGGGGAAGAGGACGAGGAGGAGGACTGAAAGGGAGAAGGTGGGGAGGGAAGAAAGGAGGGGGTGGGGCGAGGGGGGGGGGGGGGGGGGGGGGGAACGCGGAGGGAGACAGGAGGTGGAGGAGGAGAGGAGGAGGAGGAGAAAGGAGATGGAGGAGGAAGGCGGAGCTGGTTGGAGGGAGAGGGATGAAAAGGTCGGGGAAACAGGAACATGACAAGGAGAAGTAGAACGACGAGGATGCGGACGAGGCAGGAGAGGGACGGGTGGAGGGGGTGATAGAAGGAGGGAGGGGAGATATGGATCTGAAGTTGGAGGATGGGGGAGCAGGAGGAGGATGGGGGAAGAGGGCGAGGAGGTTGAGGAGGAGTACGATGACGATAGGGAGGAGGATGAGGAGGAGGAGAAGAAGGAGGCGGAGAAGGAGGAGGAGGAGGAGGACGACGACGACGAGAAGGAGGAGGAGGAGGAGGAGGAGGCGGAGGGGGAAGCGGAGGGGGAGGCGGAGGAGGAGTAGGCGGAGGAGAAGAAGGAGGAGCAGGAAGATGAGCAGGAGGAGGAGGAGGAAGAGGGGGAGGGGGGAAGGAGAGAAGGGGGGAGAAGGGAGGAGGAGAAAGGAGGAGGAGGCGGAGGAGGAGGAGGAGGGGGGGGGAGGGATGAGGAGGGAGGAGGAGGGAGGAAGAGGGATAAGGGGGAAGGGGGGGGGGAGGAGGAGGATGGAGGAGATAGGGGACGACGGAGGATAGCAGACCTCGCCGCTGACACGGTGGCCACGCTCGGAGCAGCGAGGCCCCGCAGGGCCGCAAGGGGCGTCGACGGCGTCGACGAGGGCGGCGCGCCTCCAGAAGCCCCCAGACCCCCTTCGAGGGCCCAGGCAGATAGAGGAGGAGGAGGAGAAGGAGGAGGAGGAGGGGGACGAGGACGAGGACGAGGAGGAGGAGGAGGAGCAGGAGGAGTAGGAGGAGGAGAAAGAGGAGGAGGAGAGGGTATCCCCTCCAGGTCCCAGCCAGTCCTCGCCCTCGGCGGCAGGCTCGCCGACGTCGTCGGGGTCGTGGCCGGGGACCTCGGCGGCCTGGACGGCGTCGTCGGCCGAGTCTGCGATGCTCTCGACGTCGCCAGCGCCCTCGAGGCTCTTGCCGTCGCCAGCGCCCTCGAGGCTCTGCTCGCCGTCGCCGAGGCCCTCGGGGCTCTTGCCGTCGCCAGCGCCCTCGAGGCTCTGCATGCCGTCGCCAGGGCCCTCGAGGCTCTCGAAGTCGCCAGCGCCCTCGAGGCTCTTGCCGTCGCCAGCGCCCTCGAGGCTCTGCTCGCCGTCGCCAGGGCCCTCGAGGCTCTTGCCGTCGCCAGCGCCCTCGAGGCTCTGCTCGCCGTCGCCGGGGCCCTCGAGGCTCTTGCTGTCGCCAGGGCCCTCGAGGCTCTTGCCGTCGCCGGGGCCCTCGAGGCTCTTGCCGTCGCCAAGGCCCTCGAGGCTGTTGTCGCCGTCGCCAGGGCTCGCGAGGCTCTCGTCGCCGTCCTCGTCGTCGCCCAGCAGGTCCACCGCCTGGATCTCCACGTCGATCTCGCCATCCACCGTCTCTGTGCTATCCGCGCCCAGGCTGTCCTGGAGCTCGAGATCCCCCGCGCCATCCCGCGCAGCCTGGGCATGGGGAGGGGCACGGGGAAGAGCGATCGTTTGTGGCGGCACCCATTTCCTGCTGACGCTGCTGGTGTTCCTCCTCCTCCTCCTCCTCCTCCTCCTGCTCCTCCTGCTCTTCCTGCTCCTCCTGCTCCTCCTGCTCCTCCTCCTCCTCCTCCTCCTCCCCCTGCTCCTCCTGCTCCTCCTCTTCCTCCTCCTCCTCCTCATCTTTCTCCTCCTCCTCCTCCTCCCCCGCTCCTCCTCTTCCTCCTCCTCCTCCTCCTTGTCGTCCTCCTCCCCCTCCTCCCCCCTCCTCCTCCTCCTCCTCCCCCCTCGAGCTCCCCCTCCTCTTCCTCCCTCTCCTACTCCACCTACGCCTCCTGATTTCAGCCGCCCGATCCCCCTCCCCCACGCCCCCCCAGAAGGGGGGGCGGCAGGGCTCTGGGAGGACAAGGGGTGCAGCAGGAGAGCTGGGAAGGAGGAGGAGGAGGAGGAGGAGGAGGAGGAGGAGGAGGAGGAGGAGGATGAGGAGGAGGAGGAGGAGGAGGAGGAGGAGGAGGAGGAGGAGGAGGAGGAGGAGGAGGAGGGGGGGGGAGGAGCAGCAGAAGCAGCAGGGAGCAAGGGAGCAGGGAGCAGGGAGCAGCAGCAGCAGCAGTAGCAGTAGGACAGCAGGAACAGGAAATGGATGCCGCCAGAAATCGCTCGATCGCCTACCCCGACGAATGATATCAGCACATGCGGGTGTTGTTGAGAGAGGGAGGGGGGGGGGGGGGGGGGGGGGGGGGGGCATCATGTGGGCTCTGCGCTGCGCTGCTGGTGGCAATCTTTTTTTTGTTTAAATATCCCTGGAACCTTAGGCGGGCTCTCGCCGATGGTGATCGGGGCCTGCTTGCTGAAGATCTTGCGACGCTTCGTCTGCGGGGGGATCCTGCGGGCAGGGTCGATGCCGTCCACCGGCTGCTGGGACTCCTGAGTCTTCTTGTGGAGGGTTTTCCGCCATGCAAGGTACCGCCGCTTCGCAGCCTTCCCCTCGCCTTTGCCCCAGTTTCGCAGGGCCTCTCTGTTCCCCTTGAGGTCCCCGCTGATCTTTGACATGTAATAGCTGTTGATGCTATATGCGTAGGCCATGAAATCCTTTAGAGCAGGCGACTTTGAGCTCTTGTGCATCAGGTGCAGCGCGTGCATGTGACTCAAATTCGCCTTGGACGTGAAGCTCCCAGATGACGCCATCACGAAAACACGGTTCTGGGATAGCATCTGTTTCTTCAGGTTCGGGCTCTCTTCGGGGTCTGCGTCAAGAAACCTGCGAAGAGCGCGTGCTCCGATGCTCATCGGCAGGTCGCTGCTGGAAGGTTGAGTCATGGCGCTCTTGGGCTCTCTGGGAAGGCATCAGGACGTGAGAAACGAGGTCACGTGTAGAAAGGTTTGGGCCATCAGCGGCAATACGAAACAGGGTTTGGGCTTGGAAGGCGGAACCCCTCACACTTTCTGGTAACAGCGTGCCCCCCAAACCTCCGATGCTTATTAACCGAAGGATCCGCCATTCGAAATATGTCGAACATGCCCTGCAAGCCAAGATCTTGAAAACATCACTGGGGCCCCCGACTTGAGCTTGAGGGCCCAGGGCGGCAGGAGGGGGAGGGGGGCCTAGCTGGGCGAGGTGGAAGAAGCAGAGGAGCGGGGAGGAAGGAGGGGGAGGAGGGGGAGGAGGAGGAGAAGAAGGAGGAGGATCAGGAGGAGGATATTCGTAACGCTGAGGGCGCCCCCAAATCCTTCCTCCAGGTCTTCGTCGTCCTCCCCCTCCTCCACCCCCTCCTCCTCCTCCTCCTCCTCCCCCTCCACCTCCTCCTCCTCCTCCTCCTCCCTCCTCCTCCTCCTCCTCCTCCTCCCCCCTCCCCTCCTCATCCCTCCCCTCCTCCTCCTCCTCCTCCTCCTCCTCCTCCTCCTTCTCCTCCTCCTTCTCCTCCCCCTCCTCCTCCTCCCCCTCCCCGCGCTCTCCTGTTACTGGGGCCCAGCCAGGCCTCGCTCGGGGGCCGACGCACCCAGGAACTCCAATTGGCACTGATCCTGTCGGTGAGCATGATCGGGCAAGATATTGTTTGGATTGGAAAGCCAATATATATATATATATATATATATATATATATATATATAAAACTCGGAGCCAGCGGCTGAAACGCGCGTGGAGGGAATGGCGCCAGGAGGGAAGTGCCGAGGAAGAACATTCGGGGGCACGAGAGAAATTCCGAATGCGCAATCGGTGGAATGATTTCGTCGTGCAACCGACGTACGTGGCGTTGGGTCCTCGTTTTCTTCTTTCATACTATCCAACTCCTCCTTCCCTTCCTCCTTTCCTCCGCCGCCTTTCGAATTGCACATCGCGCTAGCTAGACTTCACATGCGGCCGCATTGCTACAATTTCGGCACGCCCTCACGCGTTTCGAGATCCCCGCAACGGTTCCCATGAGGACCCCGTCGCGCATGCGATGCGCCTTAGCGCACTTATAGCCCTATTTGAGTCGTTGCGCGCAACGAACTCATGTTAACTGCGTGCGTTTGTCGTTGCGCGCAACGAGCTCATGTTAACGGTTCATCACCCGGCATTCAAAACTTGCCACGGACCAACTACCTTCGAAAAGTGTAACCTATGCTTTTTGAATAGAGTTGGGCCCTCCTGGCGGTTGGAGTCTCGTGAATCTGTCCGGGGATGGGTTCGCTCCTGCCCCGCGCCAGGATGGAGGACGCGAGACTGCGCTGGAGGCACCTCGGGTCGCAATGAATCCCTACGGCGTCGTAGAGCCTTCTCCCCCTAATATCCAAGGATCGGTAGTAGGACCCAAGGTCCACCGCTCGCGCCTGCTCCTCAGGGGATGGGATCCTGAGTCCGTGTTCCCTCCCGTGTGCGAGCAGCCATCCTGCCCAAGCCTTTACCTTTCCTTCGCTGGCTAAGCTCTCCCGCTCTCTACCATGGCAGACGAGAGCCAACCCCTCTGTGCAGCCTTTGAAGGTTCGTTCAGCTCCGGTTTCCGCAAGGATGTTCTTAATGCCATTCCTAGTGTCGGAGAGGGTGCGGAGGAGCCACCTGTAGCTGCTGTCTTCGTTGTACAGGAGGCACAGTGGGTGCGTCTGGTAACTGCAAGGGACTATGGCGTCGGGGGCATTGGCGGGAACCCTTGATTGGGTCCAGGTGGGGATGCGCCCATCCGGTCTATAGGTCCACCGCTTTTCCAAGGGACGGGGGAGCCTAGGATACGTGACAA
Source organism: Prorocentrum cordatum (assembly GCA_963575745.1). Taxonomy (NCBI): domain Eukaryota; class Dinophyceae; order Prorocentrales; family Prorocentraceae; genus Prorocentrum; species Prorocentrum cordatum. Next base: position 689,966 of record CAUYUJ010015438.1, read on the forward strand.
GATCTTCGGCGGGAGGGCAGTTGCTGAGCCAGAGGCGCTCTCTCGGGCTGGCCACTGTGGGGGCGGCGTCTAGGCGGACCGCCCAGTCGAGTGGAAGCTGTCCCAGGGCCGTGCACATTGCCTGCTTGTGTGCCGAAAGGGTCGTTGCTGGGCCTTCGCAGCATACTAGAACGCGTACGTCCGGCCGGAGCCTACGCGCGATGTTCCATAGGAGCGGCACGGCGAAGAAGTGCACTGACTGAGAGCCGGCGAGGCCGTCCAGTCCTCCGTGTTGGCTGGCTGCGGACAAGTTGTTACACGGGAGTCCGGCCACGATGACAAGGGGGCTTCCAGGATCCAGGGTTCTCAGGTGGTCGGACCAGGGAGTCTGCCTGTCGTCTCCTCTTAGTAGGTCCCAGACATCATCTCCTAATCTCAAGTGCGGGGGGCCCCCGCCGAAGCGCGCAGCGTTGTCACGGTCCCAGCGCCTTTCGACTCGAGATGCCGCTTCTTCGTTTATTTCGGCAAAAGCAGAGGATCTGAAACGTGGAACCGCGGCAATTTTGGCCGTGAGGTCGCCGATCGCGAGTCTCGCCAGGCCCCGCCCATCGAAGAGTGAGACAAGGTGTAGGCTCGGTCCCAGGGCGGGACTCAGGCTCGGTCTAGGGTCGACCACTCGGGCTCCTGCTTGCTGAATGAAATCGTGTGTCCAGTCGTCCCCTAGCCTGGGGTCGACGCTTGAGTGGAGCCTAAGGTGCCCCGAGATGCCCCAGGTGTCGTCGGAGGAGCCGTGGGAGACAATGCCATGCTGCTGAGGGGCCCTGAGCGTGCTGATGATCTGCGTGTTGTCCAGACCTGCGATTTGGTACGCGGCCAGTGTCGTGTCGGCAGGGGCGACTGGGGAGAGGCCGGTCAGCCCGTTCCTGTGCCGTTCCCATACCTGCTGGAGCGCATCGGCAGGCTGGGGGGCTGCAGGCTGCAGTGGGCTCGTCTGGCGTGAACCCCGCTGGTCGGGGTCGCGGCCTGCGAGAACGGCCGTCTTCCGCGCTTGCTGGCCTGGAGGCCCGCCTTGTCACGCCTCGGCCGGCGACGCCGGTGGGGGTGCCTTCGCCTGTCCTATGGCGGGAGCGCTCCCAGAGGTCGACCAGGGTCCTGGGGTTGGGTGCTCTGGCACCTGGTCTGGTGGACCTTTCCCTGCTGGCGTTGCCAGCTGCTCTGGTTCGGCCCGTGCCTCGCAGTGGAATCCTACGTGTGCCTTCCGCCCTGCCCCGGGGGGGCTCGGCGGGACGGGCTCCTGCGCGCCCTGTTTGCGGCGGTGCTGTGCGGCTGGGCGCTGGCTTCGGGCGGTCGTGGCTCGGCCGCACTTCTGGTTCGGACGCGCCTAGCCGAAGCGGTCTGCTGTGTTCACAGTGGGACCAGCCGGGGTGCGTGCACGTCTGGGCGCGCCGGCGCGTCGGGCGGTGTTTCCAGAGCTATGGAGGTTCCTTGCAGAAGCCTCTACTGTCTCACTCAGTACCTGGTCTCTGTCGTCGGTGAATGGCGCACCTGCTCCCGCACGCAAAATGGTGCGGAGCATGGCTGGCGTCAGGCACTGGAAGGGGGTCTCGGGCGCCGACACGCAGTCCGAGCGAGTCGCCGGGCTGGCCGCGAGCTGTCTCAGCTGGGCACAGGCCGCGTCTGCCGTTAGCGCCGCATTGCGCGTGTGTATTATCCTGCCCATGGGGTTGCGCGCGCCAGGGGGTGGATGGGTGTTCCAGTAGGCGCTGAAGGCATCTGGAATTCGCGAGGTAAGGCCAAGGTCCTCGTGTAGGTCCCGTACAGCCTTTTCGAGTTGCGGTATAGCGGCCGCCCAGGCTATCGCGCTGAGCACTCGGTTCCACTCGTCCTCGGTGGGGGGGCCTCCTGCGCCGTTGATGGCGTGCGCCTGCGCTTGTCTGAGCGTGCCTGCCATGGCTTCATACCCCCTTCTCCACTCCCTCTCCATGCACGGAGGGAGTTCGGGCCCGCTTCTCGGCGTATCTCCTCGTCCCAAGGGGTCGCTACTGCAGCTTTGCACCGTGCCCGGAGGTGGTCTTCTGCTCTGGGTTGATGCTGGGTCTGCTGGGGCCCGTGGAGGAGCGGTTGTCGGGGACCCTTCCCCCGCGTCGTTCGTTGCCGCGGTAGTCGCGGGCGTGCGCTGTACGTCTCTAACGCTAGCCGGAGTCATGTCCCCTCCGTTCCCTGTCGTGGGCTGCTCCTGGTTGGCCTGCGCGCCTGCTGGAGTCTGGTCGCTTCCTGACGCACCTGTGTCGGTGTGGTTATCAGGACGGCCTGTGACGCCCGCTTCACTAGTTCCTGCTGTCTCGGCCGAGATGTCCGCCGGAGCAGGGTCTTCTGTGTTTCCAGGGCTCGGTCTGGTCCCGTGGGGCGGGGCACGGGTCTGCCTGGACCCACCGCCGGGTGTCGCGGGACTCGCGGGAGGCCCCTGGGGGGGATCTTGCCTGATGTTAACCTCGCGGCCTACATCGATGCCCCCCCCCCTCTCTGTCACTTGGCGGCCTAGCTAGGGGTGGAGGAGGCGCACGCTGTTCAGGTGCGGCTCGCAGGGTCTGTGGTTGCGTCCCATTCGCGCTCATGATAGGGCTGTCGTTAGGTTCACCGTTGGGGCCTGTCCTTGTCTGCACTGCCGACGCTGTCGGCGCTGTCGTCAGCCCAGGGCCTGTCGGAAGAGTAGTCGGTCCAGGAGTTGGGGTGGCAGAAGGCCTAACGTCGCTGGCTTGGGTGCCTGCGACTCCCGTCTCGTTATTCGCCCGGCTGCGGCTTCTGCGCACGTTCACACCTGGAGGGTCAGCGGGCCTGTCCCCCGTGCCCGAGGTCCTGGTAGCCTGTGAGCCCCCTCTCCGTCCGCGGGTCACCCTACCAGGATGTGGCGCTGCCGTTCTTCCCAGTGGAGGTTGGAGAGCCTGATGATCAGGGCGTCCAGGGCGCTGATGACGCCCTCTGAGATGGGATGCGCGGTGGCAGAGTCAACGTCTGCGCCTCTGGATCCAGGGACGTCGAGCCAAGGCTGATGTGCTGAGTAGGTGGCGTCGGGTTCAGGCGCGAGCCATTGTGTGAAGGGAAGTTGTCTCGTGACCTCCCTTCGGATCCCAAGTTCCCGGATGAGTTGCCAGACGTGGTCACGGTCCAGGTTCCCCGGGTTAGCTAGCTGCAGGATCCAGATTGCGGCAAACATGTCCCAATTGTACCTCTGTATGGGCCGGCCTTCCAGTTGCCTTCGGATTTCGAGAGCGATCCGGCGCTGCACACCCCGTGCCATATCATGGACCGCCTGCTCAGGGACAACGGCAGCGAACCTCCCTAACATGCCCTGCGCGATGCTTACTGCATCTTCGTCAGCTCGAACCAGGTCAGCCGGAGAGGGTCTACATGCGCCCACGAGCACTTCTGCTAGTTCTGGGAAGTGCGTGGGTCGAGGGATGCGGTGGCGCGCCTGGGGAGCGGCTGCTGGGAGGGTGCGCTGACCCGTAGCCCCACGGAGGCGGGAGTTGGGGTCGCCGCGGGGGCGGAGTCCAGGCGTGCAACATGGATTGGACCAGCTGCAAGCTGCAACTTCAGTCTGGCTTGCGGTCTGTCTGCGCCTCTTGCGGCTGCCCTGATATCCGCATCCGCGGGGAAGAGTACCGTCGCCCAGGTAGGGACTGAGGTGAAGAGATCCAGCTTCACCGCTCGTGGTAACCTCTACAGCTCCACCGGCCGCTATTGCCGCGAGCAGGTATTCTCCGGGTTGGAGGACCGTTTCGTAGTCCCGCAAGCCACTTCCATGAAACTCACTGTATACCGTGTTGGGCGCACTTCTGCTCATTGCCCTCGCGTTGTCGCGGAGCCAGTCGCCTGTGATGACAGGTGGGGCAGCTCTGGTGTTGGCTGGGTGCGAGGTACCGTTCGGGCCGTCCGGGAGCGGCCAGAGCCGAGTTAGTATTTGAGCGTTCGCCGAGCCAACCGCGGCTGAGTAGAGCCGGAGCGCGCTGTGGCCAGGGAGCCACGCGTCTGGGCGCATGCTACGAAGGCGAACTTCCCCAAGCTGCGCCCCATACCTGTCCATCGTGGTGATCTCGAGTATCTGGGGCTGAATGGCGCGCCTGGGGGCTTGCCGCACGGCGGTGCTGGCCAGGGCCTCTACGTGCTCCTGTTGCTCTTTGGATACCGCGGCTGCTCTGTGCATGGGGTCCCTGCTTGGCGTCGCGGGAAAAATCCTGATAGTCTGGGCTCCGATTACTATGCAGCTGGTGCCTACGAAGGCGGCTGCCATGGCGTCAGCCGCGGCCAGGCGTATACGAACTTGCGTCATGTGCCTGCAATCAGAGACGTCTGGGAACCAGGCATACACAGTGGAGACCTGTTCGACCGTGTCAGGGCCGGTGGTGGCCTCTACGGCTTGCATGACGTCGGTCGGGCGCGTTTGTCCCATGTCCCGGAGGTGCCTCAGGACGGGGGCAGCAATCCTTTCTGGAGTAGCGAGCAGGAGAAGCCCTGTCCCGCAAATTCCCACTCTATGTCCCATGGCCCCGGCTGTCGCGGAAGCAATGGAGTGAGCTATGCATATTGCTCTGGGGGGAACTGGGATGTGTACTGAGTCACTCGTCTCGTGGGTTCTCCAGATGCATGCCGTCTGGTGGGCCAGTGTGGTGATTTGGGCTGCCGCCTGCAAGTTGTTCAGAGGGGCACGTAGACCTTCCTCTCCACTCATGGGCCTCGCTGCCCGAAAGCGAAGAACATGATGGAAGAGCATCTCGAGTCCCTGGTGCCTTAGAAGTTCGTCTTTGGGGTGCTGAATTCTCGTGGTGACCCACTCGGCCGTGATCATATCGCTGCAGGATCGTCTTAGCTCTTCCTTCCACCGCATGATCTGCGCGACGACGCCGTCGTTGCCGCTCTCGGGGGTTAGGATGTGTAGAGCGTCCGAGGTGTCCCCCGTCCTCCCTCCCCAGTGAACGACTATTGACGGGGGCAGAATTGTGCGAAGTGTCCTGCCTGCAATGTCGAACTGTGCCGCGAAAAGCTGCTGCATTGGTGGGCTGGGCTTGCCGGTTCTGTACGGGTAACCGATCGGGACGAGGTGGGTGATTCTGCTAGCCGCACGGTAACCCCACTGCGCGTTTGCCAGGGTCGCGAGCTCAACGGGGTCCGGTCCTCCAGGGGACGGCACTCCCTCTGTGGCCAGCGCAAGGACACAGCATGGGCATCCCGCTGCAGTAGGCTGCAGCCAGGGCAGCGTCCATCTGTGTAGCTTGCGCGTCTACCATGAGGATGGTTGGGATCGCGCTCCCAGGGGGTTGGTCTCTGCGTTCCGTGACCAAGGCTTTGATATGTTACATGTTCCCAGGCGTCGGGGCCTGCGAAGGCAAACGTGACTCCGGTCTCGTCTGCTACTCGATCGCCGACGTACGCGGTTCTGCAGATCACGAGGTCGGCTGCAATGTCCCGAGCCGCCGTGGATAGCAGTCCCACCGGGAACCGCATGGGCCCTTTCCTCCGGGGTTCGTCCTCAGGTGAATTTCGTCCGAGGAGTAGGGCCCACCTTCCGAAAGTGATCCGCGGAGCTTGTCGTATCCTGTCTGCCCTGCTCGTGGGACCGAGGGGTCGCGGTGGCGGCGGGGTCCCAGGGTTCTGCGAACTGCTCTGCGTGTCGTCGGGGTTCGTACCATCGCCACCATCGGGTGGGGTTCCGTCCACGTCCATCGGGGCCTGTTGCATCTCCAAAGCAGCCCTCTTCCCGCTTATATGCTCGTGGATCCTGCGCATGTCCGCCAGCGTGACGTAAGTATGGGGCCGTCTGACAGAGAGCGTCTGCGCTCTGAGGCAGTCCAGGTCAAGGGCCAGGTGCCTGACGACCTCATCTAGCTCGTGAAGACCCAGGAACGGCTGCAGAGGGGCTAAGGTGCCGTCGCGGAGCTGGAGCAGGTGTGGTGGTACCGCCACCGCAGCGGCATCAGCGTCGCAGACTCGCCCTGGCAGCCTACGGCGATGCTACCCCTGTCGTTGGAGCGGCAAGTAGGGCAAGAAAACTGGGAAGCATCTTCCGTAGGAGTGGGCCTGTGTTGGCTGGCTCACCCTCCACTGGCTTAAACATTCGGCGTGGAACAAGTGACCACACGGCACCAAGACCTCTGCGAAGCCCAGGATGCTTTCACTGCAGATCATGCATAGGGGAATACCTATGTCCAGGTCCCAAGGGGGGACCTCTACAGCGTCCATATTTTCCGGAGGAAGTCTAGCGTTGTCTCCGGGGGGGTGACCAATCTGGGTAAGGCCGCCCCCCAGGCTCTCGATGAGGGCTCTGGTGGAGACACTAGCGACTAAATGTGTCAGGCTGGCCGTCTCGCCGAGGTGGCTAATGAGGGCTTGGATTTGCAGGTTAGTGAGTTCAGAGTATGGCACTAGATTGGTTCCTGGCACCTCCCTTCGGAGACAGGTAACCACGTCTTCCGGAGTGTGCATCTCGGCTCTCGTCATCCAGCGATAGAGTACGTCGTAAGGCCGGGAGTCCACAGCTCGCACGGTCAGTACTGGCCTCAGGAGGGGGAAGTAGCGTGGCGCCAGGCAGAGCCACAGAGCTCTGGAGATCCAGGAGCCTGGTTGCCCATTGGCTCTGTGATCCGACAGCATGCTCTGCGCCAAACACTGCGCCTGGTCGCCGTTAACGGAGGTCCTTCCTTCAGGGGCGGGCATGGTCCCTCTGCCTGCCCCCTCCTCGTCTCTCTGTCTGGCATCGAGCGTGCGGATGAGCCTGTCCAGGTGCCCTTCTCTTGTGCTGCCTGGTGTTAATCCGTCCTGAAGGATGGCAAAGTTTGCTCGATTGAGCAACTGTCGTATGTCCGCGTGCCAGGGCGTGGTTGTGCTCGCCGCTTCGGCGGTCGCGGCCTCTGCTCCAGGGCGCACCCATTCTTCGTACGTGGGCCAGTGGTTTCTTGGATTCGACCTCTGTTCATTCATGGCCTGCTCCGCTCTTAGCCTCGCTCCGGCCTCTACTGCCTGGCGATCCCCTGACAGGATGGCGGTCTGGATGGAGCCATTCGCGTCTAGGTGCAGCATCATTCGTTCCTGTAACTGCGGTGCAATGTAGCTGCCTACTTCGGGTGTCTCGAGCGTGGATCCGGTGGTCCTGGAAGCTGCATCTGCTTCTGAAGCGAGGACTAACTGGGCGTCTCTGTGTGAGAAAACGCCTCTTGCTCTCCACCACGCGGCTGCTTGGTTGATGATGGTCGTACTGATGTTAATGGTCATAAAGGCCTGCTCGAGAACGCGCCGCCCCCTGTCCGCGGCCGTCCCCCATATGAAGGGGACCAAGATTCTACTCCACCGCATGCCTGGGGTGACAGAGTTACTGGCCACCATCCTCCTGATTCGCCGCGCCTCGTCGATGAAGGCATCTCGCTGGGAGCGTTCCGCCTTGGATAGGTCCTCGACGGGGTCTGGGAGGGGTCTGTGGGGGGCTGTCGCTCCGCCCCCCTCTCTGCCAGTGGGGCCCCTCCTGTCGCGCCAGGGGTTGTCAACGTCCATGGGGGAATGCCCCCCGCCGGGGCGTCCAGCACGCTCGTGGTCACGGGCGCCATTGTCTGCCTCCAGGCGCCGGATAACGGCGTCTGTGACAAGGTTTCCCAGGGGGGTACCTTGCCCAATTTGGGCATGTATTGGGCGCCAGTCGGTGCGTGCTGCCGCCTGTAGCGCACCTCTCATAACCTCGGCTGCCTGGGAGTGTGGACTGTCCCTGTTGTGCCACCAGCGTCTGCTGAGGACCATGCCGTCTCGTGCGTCGCTTATGGCGCGGTCCAGGTGGCCCCCGCCTATGGTGGCACTCAGCCAGCGGCGGTCGTCCAAGTGTATCACGGTGTTCGGTCCTATCGCAACTGTCGCGGTTGTCCTACTCGACGGGGGACCCCTCCAGTGCGATGTTGGGTACGTGCTCGGGTCACCCTGATAGATGCGGAGGGGGCCACCCCTCTAGTCGTCCTTCTGGGCAGGCCCTGAGGACAAGACGTATTTTCTGGCAGACACTGAGGGCTCAGGAGTCTGGCGCGGCGCAGAGTAGGGCGAGGGAGACCGTCGCTGTGCGAAGTTGCCAATCGCCCTCAAAGTCTTCGAGGGCTATGGTGCCTTCGTACTCCCAGATTTCAGCCAGGCCTGAGGCTTGGGCCACCATATGCCTCCAGGCTCCCAGGAGTTCGCCCACGAGCCACGTCGGAGTGAAATCGGAGGGGCCTGGTTGGGTTGGGGAGTAGAGGTGCTCTGCGACTGGGGCGTAACGCATGCCCGCTCTAACAAGCTGCATCAGCAAGGTGGTGTCCAGAAGGTCGAGCGCGTGCCTGTTGAGTGGCTGTTCCAGGCCTGCGTCTTGCTGGCCCTGCGGAGGGTTGCCTGATTGCCGCTCACCCTGGTCATAGCTCCATGGGTTAGCCAACCTGTGGCCGGTGATGCAGCATCGCCCAGTGGGGTCTCGGAGCATCCAGGAACCGCAAAAGTCGCATCGTTGGGTCGGGCAGAAAAAGTCCCGCAACAGTAGTCGATGCGTTGTGGTGGACCAGGGCCACGCATTGTCGTTACCGTCGCCCCCTTGAATCGGTACCCCAGGGATGCCCGTTGAGCTGGCAGTGCCTCCTGTGAGGGCGGGCTCTACCCATGGTACTGGGCCCCTACCTGCTTGTCGTCTCGAGTGAACGTCATCCCCAAACCTTCCAATATTTCCCCTCACGATAGCCCACCGCCTGATGTCCCCAAGGCTCTGGATAGTGCACTATGTTCTGTCTGCGCTAATGGATTAGGACTCTACGCACATACTCCCTGGTATCGGCATCCATGGGGTCCTGGGTCCCGTCTGGTCTATTGGGGCCGCTACAGTGCGGGGGCACTGCGTCGTTGGGAGATCTAGAGGGCGTGAGCATCCTGTCTGTGTCGAATCCACTCGGGAGCTCCATGCCTATGTCGCAATAATGCGCTGCAGTAACCATGGCCACATATTCAAGACGCGCTGGCTGCCTTTCCTCTACCGAGGGATTCTCGGCGTCCAGTCTTTCCCTTCTTATACTGGGGTCATGGGTGATGCTCGCAAAACGGAAGGCGAGGACCAGTATCGAGTCTGGTTGCACACCCCCAAGACGCCCTTCGTAGTCACATCCCGTGACGGACAAAACGAGCCATGAAAGGTCCAGGATGGCGAGGGTCGGGGCTGAGGTGGCTCGCTGCGAAACAAGTCCAGGCGGGGCCGCCTCGGTTGGAGCCGCACGCATGGGGCTGCCTGCTCGTATTCCTGGATGACCTGGGCGATGTCCCCTCCACGCGTGGTGCGTGAGGACCTCCAGGTTACTGGTCTCGCGCGGGGTCCTCGGCGCCCCTCGGTCGGGGACCTCGCGCCAGGGGCCGCCGATGCGCACTAGGCGACGGCGGAGGGCGTTCATTGTGCCCCCCCTGCCAGTGACCCTAGCGTCCGCCACGCGCGGACCGCGCATGGGTCCGTCGGCCTCCCGACTGGCTGCCCAGTCAGCGTTCGCGTGTCCTGTGGCGTCCAACCATCGAGCGTGGAGGTCGGCAGCGTATTGCCCTTTGTCCCTCTGGGCTTGACTGGGATCCTCGGCTTCCGAGGGGGCGCTCTGGTTTTCCCTCCACAACTCTTCCTCCAGGGCAAGGTCGGGGGAGGGGTAGGAGGGCGGGTCGGGCAGCCCAGGGGGCGAGTAGGGAGGGCAACAATTGGGAGATGAGCATGAGGGCGAGGGGAAGAAAGCGCGAGGCGATCCCGCGGCGACGATCGGAGGTCCGATGCAATCGATCCGATCGACCAGTGAGCCTGTCCCGCCGTCAGGGTCGGCAGAGACCCCATTGGCGTTGCGTGCGCGGGGCCGCCCGATGGACAGCCCCATCGTCGTTCCCAGGGAAGGTCGGTTGGGGTCGGTCGTCTCAGCGGAAGGGCGCGCCCCTCTATGACCACTGCTCCCAGGAACACTCGTGTCTCGCTCTCTTCCTCCTGGCTGAAGGCCAGTCTCTTCTGTGAGGTTGGCGCGAGGCCGTCCCGTGGCGGCGATCAGAGGTCTAGTGCGATCGATCCGATCGAACAGGGAGCCTGTCCCAACGGCTGGATCCGCAAAGACACTGTTGGCATTGAGCGCGTGCGGCCGTCCCATGGACAGCCCCGTCGTCGTTCCCAGGGATGGTCGGTGACTGTCGGTCGTCTCAGGGGGAGGGCGTGCCTCTCTGCGGCCGCTGTTGCCAGGTCCACCCGTCTCTCGCTCGCTTCCTCCTGGCTGAAGGCCAATTTCTTCTGCAAGATTATCGGCACGGAGGCTGGGCGGGGCTCCGGCGTCAGCGCCCGTGTCTCCTGGGGGGGGGCGGCGGAGTCGCGGCGAAAGCCGTCGGACCTGTTGGGGCTGCTGTCTGCTCCTGCCGCGCGGCCTTCGGTGCGCCTTCCCATGGGTGGTCCCATTACGGGGCTGGCCCCGTCAACGTCGGAGTCGGCGTGGTCGGTCGGTCGCGCGCAGCTGGCGTGATGGTCCCCCTGCCGGGAGGAACCCAGCACGGGAACACTCGGGGTCCCAGGAGGGTCGACGTCGTCTCCGATCGTGGTCGCGGCCTCTGCGCCTCTCTCTACATCCATTGGCGCTGTCTCTGGATCCCGAGCTGAAGGCTCGTCACTTCTCTGGTTAACCGACGCGCCTTGGGCCCTCGAGCTGAGGGCTCGTTCGATGCGAGAATCTCGAGCTGAAGGCTCGTCATGTCCGCGACCGTCCGACTGGGGGGCGGGTGGCTGACGACAGTCTTCGGGATTACAAGAGGGCCCAGGGAGTTGACTGGCCGCAGCACCGCCGTCGGTGCCGAACAATCCGCTTGGAGCGCCACAATCTGCAGGATCGCTCAATGCTGCTGTGTCACTGAGAATTCCTCGGGCTGAAGGCCCGTTCTCTACATGCGCAATGCTGTCAACTCCAGGAAGGGCAGCGGACGCGCGGCGACTCGCGTCGCCGCCGTCGTCTCCGTTCGTGGACACGAAAGCGCCTCTCTCTAGGTCCATAGGCACTGTCTCTGGATCTCGAGCTAAAGGCTCGTCGCTTCCATGGTCAACCGATGCGCCTTGGACCCTCGAGCTGAGGGCTCGTTCCGTATGAGAGTCTCGAGCTGAAGGCTCGCCACGTCCGCGACTGTCCGACTGGGGGGCTGGTGGCTGACGAGAGTCTTCGGGGTTACAGGAATGCCCAGGGAGTTGACTGGTCGCAGCGTCGTCGTCTGGGCCAAACAGTCCGCTTGGGGCGCCCCAACCTGCAGGATCGATCTCTGCTGTCTCGCTGGAAACTCTTCGGGCTGAAGGCCCATTCTCCACGTGCGCAGTGCTGTCAACTCCAGGAAAGGGGGCGGGCGCGCGGCGACTCGCGTCGCCGCATATGGCCACCTGCTCAGCGGCACTCCCGACGACCGTTGGTGCCGCCTCCGTTCCTCGAGCTGAAGGCTCGCCGTCTCTGAGGTTGCTAGGTGTACCTTGGAGCCTCGAGCTGAAGGCTCGTTCCGTGTGATCTGCTGCATCACAGGTCGCTCCAAGGGCTGAAGGCCCGTCTTCTACATCCACGCTGCTGCATCCGCGGGGGGCGGCGGGGGGGCGGCGATAGCCGTCGAGCCTTCTGTCAACGTCCGCGGGTGAAATCGGCTGCGCAACGCGGCCATGGCCATGGGTATCCGAGGTGGCAGGGGTGGCCCCTTCGCAGCTGAGGGCAGCCTCTCTCAGAATGGGGGTATCAAGGGGGTGCGATCGGCGGAGTGAAGGCGCAAGCCTCTGTGGTGCGAGTCGGGTCCGGAGGCAGGCGTGCGCCCGCCCCCATGCCTGTCACACCCGCGGTCATCCTCTGGGGTCCTCACCCTAGCTCCCCCGTCTTCGTCGTTGAGGCGCCTGGGTCGACCGTCAGGGGCAAGCCCCTGTCGATCGTCCGCTCGGGACCCGCGCGAATTCGCCTGCTCTGGAGTGGGGCGCTCGCCCCCCGTGATCCTGGCATCGCCGTGAGCGATCCAGCTCTGCCCTGCACCGCCAGGAGAAGGAGACTGGGCGCCCAGCAATGGGCATGGGAAGGGTAGGGGTGAGGATAAGCTAGGCGGGAGGGCGTCATGCCTGTCGTGGTCAGTCCCAGGGAAGCGACTGAAGGTCGCTATATCAGTGTGTAATGCGGGGTTGAACGTGTCTCCCCGTCTTCCCGTTTGGCTGAAGGCCATCGGTTCTCGTGTACACGCAACGCCGTCAGAAGCGCTCATGTCCCAGGGGGCAAGGGGCGACGGCTGCCCTGGCGGAATAGTATCCTGTGATCCAGGGAGAGGACGCCTTGCGTCTGACAGTCCGTTGACCACGCGGTCGCCCACTGGCGTCGCAGTCATCGTCGCCCCAGGGAGGTCAGGATCGTCGTCGATCGGCCTCCCATCCATTCTAAGCCCGACCTGGGCCGGGCTGCTGCGTCAGGCCGACCAAGTGGATCCCAGGGAGTCTGCTATGGCCGCCCAGGGGGGGGGGGGAACGCGCGGCCTGCAAAACTCCTATGGGGAAATCCCCTTGAGCTGGGAGACCCGGCCGAGGGGCCGGGGCCCAGAGACGGCTTGAGCCAAGGCTACGGACTGGTGGGGGTACGCGAAGCGTCTAGAATTTTGCAAATAGAAAAGCCGCGGGCGCCAATTTCGAAAACAGAGAAGCTGCGAGCGCCAATTTTGAAAACAGAAAAGTGGCGAGCGCCAACTTTGAAACAACAAAGAAGTTGCGTGGGCCAACTTTGAAAACAGAAAAGTTGCGAACGCCAATTTGGGCAACAGAAAAATGGTGAGCGCCAGAATTGAAGACAGCGAAGTTGTGAGCGCCAATTTTGCAAACAGGAAAGACGCGGGCGCAAATGTCGAAAACAGAAAAGTTGCGAGCGCCACTTTTGCGAACAGAAACATTGCCAGGCGACAACTCACACTCCCAACTTCTGGTTTTGTAAGTCACAAGGACAAGTCACCCTGAAAACAGCGAAGTTGTCGCCGACCACACCTACAAGAGCGGCGACATCGCTCCCGGCCAAGAGCCGACAACTCGGTTGCCCAACATTTGTTTTTTTTGTACGTTGTAAAAGGCTAGCGCAAACTCCCATCCGCTAGCCTTACAACATGATAAATCCCTATGTTGGACAATTGATTTGTGGGCGATAAGGGATTTTTAGATACACCGACAAGTCGACTTCCCAACCTGAGGATTTCTAATGTTATAAGGCTAACGAATTGCCCCCCACCCACCCTAGCTTTAACAACATATCCTGATTGTCCTCCCCCTTCCTCCACAACGCCACACTCGGCGACAACTTTCTTGTTTCCAGAATTTCTTCCGACAGTTTTCTCGTTTGCAGAATCTCTTCTGACAGCGTTTTTTTTTGGGGAACTTCTTCCGACAACTTTCTTGCTTTCAGAAATTATTCCGACAACTTTATTGATTCCAAGTTTTATTCCGACAGCTTTACTGTTTTTTTAGAATGTCCCCCAGCAACTTCCTTGGTTCCAGAAAGTATTCCGACGCGTATCTTGTTGCCAGACAGTATTCCGACATCTTTCTTGTTTTCAGAATGTCTCCCGACAGCTCTCTTGTTTTCAAGATGTCTCCCGACAGCTGCTTTGTTTTCAGAATTTATTCCGGGGGCTTTCTTGTTTTCAAGAAGTTCATCCGACAGTTTTCTTGTTTTCAGAATTTCAGACATTTTGTTCCGAATCCCTTGCTCTTGTCACTTCCAACAACCAGAAGTTGTGAGCGCCAATTTTGCAAACGTAAACATTGCCTGACGACAACTCACACTCCGAATTCCTGGCTTGTGAAAATTACAAGGACAAGGAATTCTGAAAACAGCAAAAGAGTCGCCGACCACGCCTACAAGAGCGGAGACGTCGCTCCCGGCCAAGAGCCGACCACTCGCTTGCCCAACATCTGTTTCTGCCATCCGCTAGCCTTATCACATGAGAAATCCTTGTGGTGGACACTCGAGCTCTCGGCTATAGGGGATTTTTAAGTAAGCCGACAACTCGACTTCCCAACTTAAAGATTTCTCCTGTTATAAGGGTAGCTTGTTTGGCTCCGCCCTAGCCTTAACACCATATCCTGATTTTCCCTCCCCCTTCCTCCACGACGCCGCACACGGCGACAACTTTCTTGTTACCATAATTTCTTCCGACAACTTTCTAGTGTACAAAATTTCTTCCGGCAGCTTTCTTGTGTTCAAAATTCATTCCGACATTTTTGGGGTTTCCAAAAGTTCTTCCGAGAGCTTTCTCGTTTTCAGAATCTCCCGACAACTTCCTTGATTTCAAAATTCCTTCCGACAGCTTTCTGGTTTTCAGAATGTATTCCGACAGGTTTTTTTTCCCCATAATTTCATCCGACAACTTTCTTGTCTTCAGAATCCATTGTCCTTGTAATTTGCAAAAACCAGAAGTTGGCAGTGTGAGTTGTCGCCTGGGGTGCTTCTGTTTTCAACATTGGCGCTCGCAGCTTTTCGGCGACAACTGAATTGTTTCAGAATGTATTCCGACAACTGTCTTGTTTTCAAAACTTCTTCCGACAGCTGTCTTGTTTTCGAAGCTTATTCCCACACTTTTCTTGTTTCCAGAATCTGTTCCGACAGCTTTCTTGTTTTCAGAATGCATGCCGACAGCTTTCTTTTTTTTTGCTTCTGAATTCCTTGTCCTTATAACTTACAAAAACCAGAAGTTGGGAGTGTGAGTTGTCGCCTGGCACTGTTTCTGTTTGCAAAATTGGCGCTCGCAACTGTTCTGTTTGCAAAATTTGCGCCCACGGCCTCTCTGTTTACAAAATGTGCCCCCCCCCCCCCCCCCACACTCTTCTGTCAGCAAGCATTCGTATGCATGAGCTGTCAACAATTAAACGCGATAGGACATCAAAAAACACCGCGAAGAAACCGCGCAGGACGAAGCGAATACTTACGGAACCAAGCGAAAAAAACTTAAGATATATATATATATATATATATATATATATAAATAAAGAAAACAAAAAAACGACGTGAAAAAAACATAACCATCGGATGAAGACAGCTTGCGCCCTCCTCCTCCTCCTCCTCCTCCTCCTCCTCTAAGGGCCACGTCAAAATTGTAAATATTTGTTGCAAAAAAACTGCAAGGCGATGGCTTGCGATGGCGATGGCGATGGAGAAAGGGAGGCGAAATCTCTCTGCTTCACGCCCGCAAGCGCGCCCCGTCAACGCCGAGAACCTTCGGGCCCAATTCGTTCCAAACCTTCCGTGCGGAGAGAATCCAATTCACCACGCCCAAGAGCGCGACAAAGGAAACGGGTGTAGTATTTCCCCAGGTCGGGTCTAGATTCCCCTGGTCGGGTCTAATTTTTCCTTTGGTCGGGTCTAGTTTCTGTCTTGGTCGGGTCCAATGTTCCACTGGTCGGGTCTAGTTTCCCCCTGGTCGGGTCTACTTTTTTTCATTGGTCGGGTTTAATTTTTCCTTGGTCGGGATTTGTTTTCCCCTGGTCGGATGTAAATTTCCCGTGGTCGGGTATTTGTTCGTTTGGTCCGGTTTAGTTTTTCTCTGGTCGGGTTCAATTTTGTCCTGGTCGGGGTTAGTTTTCCCCTGGTCGAGTCTAGTTTTCTCTGGTCGGGCCTAGATTTTCCCTTGTCGGGTCTAATGCCCCCTTGGTCGGGGTTAGATTTCCCAGTGGTCGGGTCGAATTTTTCCCAGGCCGGGTCTAGTTTTTCCGCGGTCGGATGCAATTTTCCCCTGGTCAGGTCTAGTTTTTCCTTTGGTCGCGTCTAGTTTTCCCCTGGTCGGGGCTAATTTTCCTCTTGTCGGGTCCATAGATTTTCTCTGGCTGGGTCTAGTTTTTCCTTTGGTCCGGTATAGTTTTTCCTTGGTCGGGTTTAGTTTTTCCCTGGTCCGGTCTAAAGTTCCCCTGGTCGAATATAATGTTCCATTGGTCGGGTGTGATTTTTCTTTTGACCGGGTTCAATTTTTCCATGGTCGGGTCTAGTTTTCTCCTGGTAGGGTCTAGTTTTCCGTGCGGTCGCGTGTAGTTTTTCCCTGGTCGTGTCTATTTTTGTTCTGGTCGGGTATAGTTTTTCCCTGGTCGGGTCTATTTTTTCCTTTGGTCGGGTCTAGTTTTTCCCTGGTAGGGTCTAGTGTTCCTCTGGTCGGGTTTAGTTTTTCCTTTGGTCGGGTGTGTTTCTTTTCCCTGGTCGGGTCTAGTCTTCCCATAACCGGATGTAGTTTTTCTCTGGTCGGGTTTTAGTTTTCCCCTGGTCGGGTCTAGTTTTTCCTTGGTCGGATCTATGTTTCCCCTGGTCAGGTCTAGTTTTCCCCTGGTCGGGTCTAGTTGTTCCCTGGTCGGGTTTAGTTTTTCTTTGGTCGGGTCTAGTTTTCCCCTGGTCTGATGCAGTTTGTCCCTGGTCGGATGTAGTTTTCCCCTGGCCGGGTCTAGTTTTTCCATTGTCGGATGTAATTGTTCCTTTGTCGGGTTTAGTTTTCCTCTGGTCGGGTTTAGTTTTCCCGTTGTCAGATGTAATATTTTCCTTGTGGTCGGGTCTAGTTGTCCTTTGGTCTGGTCAAATATTTCCCTGGTCGGATGCATTTGTTCCTTGGTCGGGTCTAGTTTTCCCTTGGTCGGCTGTAGCGTTTCCATGGTCGGGTCTAGTTTTCCCCTGATCCGGTCTAGTTCTTCCCTGGTCGGATGTAGTTTGTTCCCCTGGTCGGGTCTATCTTTCCCCTGGTCGGATGTAGTCTTTCCGTGGTCGGGTCTGGTCTCCCCTGCGGTCGGGTTTAGTTTTCCCCTGGTCGGATGTAGTTTTTCCTTGGTCGGGTCTAATTAATCCCTGGCGGGTGTAGTTTTTCCATGGTCGGGTCTAGTTTTCCTCTGGTCGGGTGTAGTTTTTTTTTTTTTCCGTGGTCGGATTCGTGTTTCCCTGGTCGGGTCTAATTTTCCCCTGGTCGGACGTAGTTTGTCCCTGGTCGGGTCCAGTTTTCCTCTGGTCGGGTTTAGTTTTTCCCTGGTCGGGTGTAGTTTTTCCCTTGGTCGGGTCAAAAATGTTCTCCTGGTCGGATGTAATGTTTCCCTGGTCGGGTTTAGATTTCTTCTGGTCGGGTTTAGTTCTCCCCTGGTCGGATGTCGTTTTAGGGCGACGAGATCTATACATATCCACTGCTCCTGGCCAGGCCCATCCTGGGCCCAGGAGCTGTGTATATGCCTCCCTGGCCAGGCCAGGAGGGCGTATACACCGCTCCTGGGCCCAGGATTGGCCTGGCCAGGAGCAGTGGATATGCATAGATCTCGTCGCCCTATCGTTTTCCCATGGTCGGGTCTAGCTTTCCCCTGGTCGGATGTATTTGTTCCATGGTCGGGTCTAGTTTTCTTTTGGTCGGGTTTAGTTTTCCTTGGTCGGATGTCGTTTTCCCATGGTCGGGTTTAGTTTTCCCCTGGTCGGATGTATTTGTTCCACGGTCGGGTCGAGTTTTCCTCTGGTCGGGTCCAGTTTTCCCATTGTCGGATGTAGTTTTTCCTTGGTCGGGGCCACTTTTCCCCTGGCCGGATGTAGTTGTTCCATGGTCGGGTCTACTTTTCCTCTGGTCGGGTCTAATTGTTCCCTGGTCGGATGTAGTTGTTCCTTGGTCGGGTCTAGTTAATCCGTGGTCGGATGTAGTTGTTCCCTGGTCGGGCCTAATTTTCCCCTGGTCGGATGTAGGTTTTTCCCTGTGGTCGGATGTAGGTTTTCCTTGGTCGGGTGTAGTTTTCCCCTGGGCGGATGTAGTTTTTCCTTGGTCGGGTCTACTTTTCCTCTGGTCGGGTGTAGTTGTTCCCCGGTCTAGTGCCCCCTGGGGTCGGGTCTAGTTTTTCCTCTGGTCGGGTATAAATGCCCCGTGGTCGGGTCTAGTTTTTCCTTTGGTCCGGTCTTGTTTTTCTTTGGTCGGGTCTAGTTTTTCCCTGGTCGGGTCTAGTTTTTCCTCGGTAGGGGCACGGCCAAGGAAAAACTGGACCCGGCCAAACGAAAATTACACCTGACCAAAGAAAAAACTACATCCGACCATGGGAAAACTAGACCCGACCAAAGAAAATTAAACCCGACCAAAGAAAAACTACACCCGACCAAAGGAGAACTACACCCGACCAACGGAAAAACTACATCCGACCAAGGGAAAACTAGACCCGACCATAGAAAAACTAAACCCGACCAAAGGAATATCTAAACCCAACCATGGGAAACCAAAACCCAACCAGGGAAAAACTAGACCCGACCAAAGAAAAACTAAACCCGACCAGGGGAAAACTAAACCCGACCACGGGAAAACTAAATCCGACCAATGGAAAACTAAACCCGACCAACGAAAAACTACGTCCGACCAACGGAAAACTAGACCCAAACATGGAAAAACTACATCCAACCCGGGAACAACTACACCCGCCAACAGGAGAACTACACCCGACCAAGGAAAAACTACATCCGACCACGGGAAAACTCCCGACCAAAGAAAAACTACATCCGACCAAAGAAAAACTAAACCCGACCCCAAAAAAAACTAGACCCGACCGCAGAAAACTACATCCGACCACAAGAAAACTAAACCCGACCAAAGAAAAACTACACCCGTCAAAGAAAAACTAAAACCCGACCAAAGAAAAACTAAACCCGGCCATGGAAAACTACATCCGACCACGGGAAAACTAAACCCGACCAAGGAAAAAGTACATCCGACCAAGAAAAAACTAGACCCGACCATAGGAAAACTAAACCCGACCAGGGAAAACTACATCCGACCAAAGGAAAACTAAACCCGACCAAAGAAAAAATTACACCGGACCAGGGAGGAACTAAACCCGACCAGGGAAAACCAGACCCGACCATGGAAAAAAAAACATCAGACCACAGGAAAACTAAACCCGACCACGGGAAAAAACTAAACCCGACCAAGGAAAAACTAAATCCGACCAGAGGAAAACTACACCCGATCTCGGGAAAAGTACATCCGACCAAGAGAAAACTAAACTCGACCAAGGAAAAACTACATCCGACCAAAGGAAAACTAGACTCGACCAGAGGAAAACTAGACCCGAACATGGAAAAACTACATCCGACCAAGGGGGAACTACACCCCACCACGGAAAAACTACATCCGACCAAGGGGAAACTACACCCGACCAGGGAAAACTAAACCCGACCACAGAAAAACTACATCCGACCAAGGACCAACTAAACCCGACCAAAGAAAAACTACATCCGACAAAGGATTAACTAGACCCTACCAAAAGGGAATATCAGACCTAACCGGGGAAGAACTACATCCGACCAAGGGAAAACTAGACCGGACCAAAGGAAAAGCTCGCCCCGACCACAGAAAAACTAGACCCGACCAAATGGAAACTAAACCCGACCAGGGAAAACAAGACCCGACCAAAGAAAAACTAAACCCGACCACAAGGAAAACTAAACCCGATCAGGGGGCAATTAGACCCGACCAACAGAAAACTACACCCGACCAAGAAAAACTAAACCCGACCAAAGGAAAAACGATACCCGACCAGAGGAAAACTAAACCCGACCAAGGAAAAACTAGACCCGACCAAAGAAAAACTAAGCCGGACCAGAAGAACAACTAGACCCGACCAGGGGAAAACTAAACCCGACCACAGGAAAAACTACACCCGACCAAGGAAAAAATAAACCCGACCAGGAGAAAAACTAGAACCGACCAAAGGAAGAACAAAACCCGACCAGGGGAAAACTAAAACCCGACCAAAGAAAAACTCAACCCTACCACAGGGAAAACTCAACCCGACCAAGGGAAAACTAGACCCGGCCAACGGAAAACTAAAGCCGACCAAAGGAAAATTAAACCCGACCAAAGGAAAAACTATACCCGACCAAAGGAAAACTAAGCCCGACAACTAAACCCGACCAAAAGGAACCCAAGCCCGACCATGGAACAACAAGACCCGACAAAAGGAAAAACTAGACCCGACCAAGGGGGAACTAGACCCGACGAAAAGGAAAACTCGACCCGACCAGAAGAAAAACTAGACCTGACCACGCGGCAAATTAAACCCAACCAAGGGAACTAAACCCGACCAAAGAAAAAACTAAACCCGACCAGAGAAAAACTAAACCCGACCGACGGAAAAACTAAACCCGACCATGAGAAAACTAATCCCGACCAAGGGAAAACTAGACCCGACCAAAAGAAAACTAAACCCGACCGATAGGGGAGAAAAAAGAAAAAAAAAAAAAAAAAAAAAAAAAAAAAAAAAAAAAAAACCAGGGGAAAACAAGACCCGACCAAAGGAAAACCATGCCCTACCAAAGAAAAACCAAACCCGACCAAAAGAAAAACTATACTCGACCAAGGGGCAACTAGGACCCGAGCAAAGAAAAACTATACCCGGCCAAGCAACAACTAAACTCGACCATAAGGAGAACTAGACCCGACCAAGGGAAAACTATATCCGACCAAAGGAAAGCTACGCCCGGCCAAAGAAAAACTAAAACCGACCAAAAGAAAAAGTGGACCCGACCGAAGGGGAACTAGACCCGACCAAAGGAAAGCGAAACCCGACCAAAGGTAAAATAGACCGGACCACAAGGAAAAAACTAAACCCATCCCAATGAAAACTAGACCCGGCCGGAGGAAAACTGAACCCGACCAAAGGACAACTAAGACCCGACCAAAAAGGAAAGACTAGACCCGACCAAGGGAAAACTAAACCCGACCAATGGAAACTAGACCCGACCATGGAAAAACTATACCCGACCACAGGGAAAACTAAACCCGACCAGGGGAACATCAGACCCGACCCAGAGAAAAACTAAACCCGACCGAAGAAAAACTAAACCCGACCAGAAAAAATTAAACCCGACCAGCGGAAATACTAGACCCGACCAGGGGGCAAGAAAAAACTAGACCCGACCAATGAAAACAACTAAACCGGATCAAAGGAAAAACTAGACCCGACCAGGGGAACACTAGACCCGACCAAGGGGGAACTAAACAAGAGCAGAGAAAAAAAAATCCAAACAAAAAAACAAAAAAAAAACTAAACCCGACCGCGGGAAAACTAAACCCGACCCAGGACAAACTAAACCTGACCATGGAAAAACTAGACCCAACCACAGGGACAATTAGACCCGTCCAAGGGAAAAACTAGACCCGACCAGGAAAAAACTAGACCCGACCTTCATTTCCTGCTTCTCTCGCTGCCGCTGCTGCTGTCGCTGCTCCTCCTCCTCCTCGGCCCCCCTCTGTCGAGGCTGCCCCCCAATGCTTCTGCTGCTGCTGCTTGTGGTGCTGTGGCTGCTGCGTCTCCTCTTCTTGCCCCTCCCGCTTCTTCTCCTGCTGCTGCTGCTGCCCGTCCTCCTCCTGCTGAGGCTGCTCCTCAATGTCGCTGCTGCTTGTGCTGCTGCTGCTCGTTGTGGCGCTGCTGCTGCCCCCCCCCCCCCTGCCCCCCCCGCGTGTCCGTCGCGCTTGGAGGCTCGAGCCGGGGGGGCGCGACCGCGGCGCGTGCGCCATGATGAGCCGCCGCGGCGGCCAGCAGCAGAACGGCGCCTCCGGCGCGGATTCGGTCGACAAGAACTTCGACGCGGCGTCGGTAACCGAGTCCTGGAGGACCTGGCGGGTTGGACATCCCATCCGAGCTGGTGGCGCGGTTACTTTCGCGCTGGCTCCTCGGCCAGGGCCCGGCGGCCAGACCGCGGCGCGCGTGCGCAAATATCGACTTTGACAGGGTTGCCCAGGAACGGCGGCTGCCGCCGCCCCTCGTGCCCGCTGCAGAGGTGCCCCGAGTGCCCGGAAGCATCAATGGCAAGGCGGCGTTGCCCAAATACTCCGCTGCCTCTGGCGCGGCTGGGAAAAAACTGGACCCGACCGGGGAAAAACTAGACCCGACCAAGGGGAAACTACACCCGGCCAGGGAAACGCTAGACCCGACCAGGGAAAAACTACACCCGACCGTGGTCAGAACCTCTGCGAAGCAAACTCCAGGCTCGTTAGGCCCAAGCCGCTGGGCGACCTTGACGTCGACCACCAAGGCGGGGATTGGCGCGTCGAAGGAGAGGCGCTGCGAGGGCGCGCGCTTGGAGGAGAGGGAGCGCGCCTCCTCCGACAACGCGCCCATGGCACCCTCGAGCTGGCCCACGGTGACGTCGTCGATGTCCGAGCAAATCGGGCCCATCATCCACGCCGCCCCCGCTGCCTCGCACTCCTTGGCGCGGGAGGAGCTCGCAACCAGGTTGTCGTAGTCCATGACCTCGCGAAACGAACTGAGGTCTGCGCCAGAGGCAGCATCAGTGATGGCCAACGGCGGAATCAAAGAACACTTGGCGGGCACCGCGAAGGACACCTCGCGCTTGCGCTGCCCCAGGCAAGAAGCTGAGCAAACGATGGTCGACGTAGCGCTTCACTTGGCGCACCCACTCCTTGACGCGACCCTGCTGCATCGACGCGCGGTCCGTCTCGAGGGGCCGCGCGATGCACAGGGCCGGCGGCGCGCCAGAGGCAGCGGCGGGCGGCGCGCCAGAGGCAGCGGCGGGCGGCGG
>CAUYUJ010015438.1:715000-775288 GCA_963575745.1 Prorocentrum cordatum
TGCTTCCCGTGGCATCTGAGGCGATCCGGGAAATTGATAGCCAGGTTGCCGGACTCGGTGGGGCAGCCGATGACAATCCGCGTGGATTTCCTCCAATGAGCACCGAAAGCGCACTGATGCAGGTTTATAGCCCACGAGTGCGGAAGAACATGAGCAGCCACATTATCTTGCCGCCACAAGTACGAGCCCATTGGATTCTCCATAGCATAAGGGATCTTGAAATGAACGCACAACCGAATGATGTAGACTGCGACAGATAAACATAAGTTTCCAATCTTTACTGTTTCACGATCATGGGCTCGCAATCGTGGTAGGCCCTGAGGAAACTTGGCACTCCTGACGGGGTACCTGTTCCGGGCCAGCGAGAAGGACGCGCACGGAGGCGCAATCATCACAGCACGAATGAGACCACGGCGAAAATGATCCGCGATGATGCGGAGGTTAGCAGCACTGCACACATCCTGATCAGCACCCTGCCGAAGGTCTAAGCTGATGGCAGGTACCCCCAGCTTGCGAGCCCACGCGGCGACCCCTCCACCACCGGCGAAGAGATCCAGGAGATACGGAGCCTTCTGCGCCTTGAGCACGGCGCAGGCGGCGGCCTTGCTCAGGCCGCGGGGCGCTGGGATGCTGGAACGGGTGCGGGGCGGCCGTGAAGGATGACATCCTCCATCACCCTCAGAGCAGCCACGCAGAACGACTTCGTGAGCTCCGACAGGCCTTCCCACGACTCGTTCAGCCTGCCCGCCTTCTCGTAGCGCTTGACCGAGGTGAGTGTGGCCCAGCGCCCGCGCTTCTGGACTTCCTCTTGAGTCCGGCGGTTCGAGGCCCTGTCCAGGCTTGCCCCGGAGTGTCTCCCCTGGTAGGGCACCGCGTCGACCCCGATGTTGTGAGCCGCCCGCCTGAACAGCGCCAAGAACTGCGGGTAGGTCAGGCCGAGCAGCGGCTGAGACGACCCTCGATCGCGAAGGGCCCGGTAGATGTGATGCATCCAGGCCATCCTTCCTGAATCGATCGGGATCGAGTCGTCCGACGACCCCGTCTTGCTGCGCGCCGTGCCGCTCTCCGGGAAGAGGAGCAGCACCCAGTTGTCCACGGCGTGGCTGCAAGGCGGCAGGAACGAGTTCGACGTCAGCCCCAGCATCTCGCCGGGTCGAAGATAGCACTCCACCATGATGAGCACCATCACCCCGGCGAGAGGAGCGCCCAGCCTGGCCATCTCGACCGCGATGCCCGCCCATATCGCGAACACCAAGGGCTTCCGCGATCTTGATGGGCTGAGCCGCTTCCAGCCTTTGAGAGTACGAAGGGCACGTGGCATGTAGAGGCCACCCGACTTCCCATAGTCCGGGTGGAAGAACATCATCGCAGCAATGAGCTTCTCTCCACGCCAGCTCTTGACCCCCTCGAGGAAGAGCTTGTTCATGTACTCGACCAACTTCGCGTCCAGCACGGCCGACGCGGGCATGGCTGTCAGCAAGAAGCCTGCCCAGGCACAGAACGCGAGGGCGCACTCTCGGTAGGTCTCCAGCGACCTGGCCCCCACCGAGCGCTTCTCCAAGTAGCTCAGCCCCGTGTTGTGGCCGTGCCTCCAGATGTCGCCGCCGTGGGCCATATGGCCCTGCGGACGCGAGCCTTGCCCCGAAGCTCGAGGTTCCGGCGCGAGGCGGTCACCACCCGCCGCTCCTCCACGTCGCTGCTCTCGTAGCTCTGTGAGGCGCCCGCGTCCACGGCCGCCGCGGGGACGCCGGCGCTTGCTGGAGTCAGCTTGCCCGCCGGCGTCTCGAGGAAGGCCTCCACGGTGTCCGTCTGCGCCGGGCAGTGCGGCGGGGCGGCAGCCACGAGCCTCGCATTCAGGCCCTGGGACGCGTCCAGCACACGCGCTCGCCTCGCCGGCGGGGCCGCCGCAGAGCTGCTCGCGCTCGCCCCCGGGCTCAGGGTGCGCACTCTGCGAGGCGCATTCGCCGCCGGCTCCTGCAGGGAGCCCGCGGCCGGCGCCTGCGGCGGCAGGCTGCCGCGCTGCAGCGTCCGCTGGCGGCCCGGCGAGGCCGGCTGGGCCCCCTCCATCGCACTGCCGCGAGGAGCCTGAGGACACGGGACCCGAGGCCTGGTTTGAGCCTAAATGGGATACGAGGGTCTTGGTGCTGTCATATTCTGGATCAAACTTCCGACTGCCTTCATCGCCAGAGTTGAACTCGCTTGGTATCCATCGGACAACAAATCTGATGTTTCTCGCCAGACAGAGCGCAGCAAAACGTCGGACCTGAATTAGCAGCCGAAAATCCCTGGACCTGAAACGACAAAAACAGAGCACTACCGAGAGATTGCCCCCCAGTAGGAGGACGCGGCAGTCTTTGACTGGCTGAGAATGGGCCGCACGAGAGGCAGCCTTCACCAGTGCTCTGGCCTCAAGCCTCATAATATCGTCAGCAAAAACCCAGCGATCTGCCATCACGGTCTTCCAGTGGGAATCGTGAAGCAGCTCATGCGGGACCTCGGGGAACCCCGGGTCGCACTCCCAGCGCTCGCTGTTGAGGATGTCCAGCAGCTCGGAGTCGAGCCGCCTCGGCGCCCCCTCGGCGTCGCGGACAACCTCGCCCGTCTCTGAGTTCAGAAGAAACCCGGCACTCTCGAAGGCGTGCTGACGAGCCAGACCAGCGCCCAAACGCCACCGACTCAGCTCCGAGATGCGGCCGACCAGAGCCACCTGGGCAGAGTCGAACTCCGCCTCTGCGACGCCGTATCCGTAGAGGCTGGCGTCCGACGAGTAAACGAAAGGCATCCAGTCGCTGTCCCAGCGAGCCTCGAGCATCACCATCAATCCCAAGAAACACTCCAGTTCCTCTCGAACAGTAGGCCAAAGGACTGAAAAGGTGTGATAGCTGCTCGTCACGAAAGCGTACACTGCGTGAAAGATAGACAGCAGCTCGCGCCGAACCAAGGCCATGAACGTCATGTGGCCCAGCACCATCTCAAGCTGCCACCCGGCAACCTTGCGCTGCCTGAGGAGACATCGCAGGCCCTTCCGCACGGCTGCGAACCTCTCGTCCGTAGGCCGCGTGCAGAGCCTTGCTCCATCCAGGTGGCAGCCCAGTGTACGACCACCTCCCACGTGAAGTTCAACCTCATGAAACTTGAGATGGTCACGATCGAAATCGGACTGGGCTTCGTAAAGGGCTGAGCGGACGGCGGTGTCTGACAAACCAAGGACGCCGGCGTTATCGACGCACATGAAGTGGCCGAGGTCCTCACTACGTGGCCCGCGGCGAAGGACAAGAGGCGGCCCTCGATCACTGAGCCGCAAGCTCTTTGCCAAGGACGGCTGCCGATCGAGCCGCGACTGGTTGGCCGCCTGCGCGAAGAAGAGCGACCATGAGAAGCCCATCGGCAAGCTCTGACTCATGGGCCACACCATCTCCGAGTCGCCAGCCGCCTGACCCTCGATGAGGGTCTCGCCTGTGGCAGAGGCTAACAGCGGCGGCCAGCAGAAGTAGCGCCGAATGTCGCCGTCCAGCTTCATCCGATGGAAGCAGTCGGCGACGTCGCCGACCCCCAGGACAACGCGCAGCTCGCTGAGGTCCCCCTCCTTAAGCACCGGCACCTCGATGCGGCCAAGCCCTTCACCTGACAGCAAGTCGACACCAGGCGGGGGACGAAAAAGAGCATTGCTGCGTCTGCAGTCCACGATGAGGCGCAGGCGCTCACCATCCTTCTTCTTTACAAAAAACAATCCAAGAACGCTCAAAGGTCGTCGGGTCAAAGTCACGAGCCCGATCCTGAGCGCCCGTCTCACGAACTTCGCGTAACTCCGAAGACGTTGGAGCAGCAGAGGGTCAGTATGACAACCAGGAAGTCCATGAAGCTCTCGTATTAGTGCCGCCTCACGAGGGGGAAGCAGCATCTTGGTGGAGTACTCCTCGAGAAAAATCCTCGCCTCCGCAGGTAGCATCTGGGCCAGACTGGGGGCGTCCAGGACGCAGTCCGGCAAGCTGACCCGCGAGTACTCGTAGGAGCCCATGCTGGTAGAGCCAAGAGGAGCGTAGCCCGCCTTGCCCTTCAGAAGCTTGGCCAAAGCCTCCTTCTCTGTGATGGCGCTGTCAACGTCAATCCAGCGACGAGCCGCCGAGAAGACGCGCTGCTGCACATCGGCCCTGATGAGATCCATCTTGCGCTGGCTAACGCTCCCCTCGGGCGCCGTGCCACTGCGATGCTCACCACCGTGCAAGTAATTCAAGCTCTTGCAGGCTGCGTTGCCGTCTCGCAGCCAGCGGCGCCGCTGACCAGGCGTCAGGCCGTCGCACCAGTCGTCAGGGAGCGCCGCCAACGGGGCTATGGGCAGGCAGGCCGACCCACGGAGCCCCGAGCTGCCCTTCGTTCTGCGGGAGACGGTCGGGCACTCGCCTCCCTCGGCCTCGGGCGTCATGTGCCCGGCGGGCGGCGGCCACGGCCCCGCCCGCCTCGACCGCGGCCCCTGCCGGCCGCATCACCTCCCTCAGCGCCGACCGCGGCGCCGCCGGCAGCTCCAGCGGCGGGCAGGCCGCCAGAGGCGACGGCCGCGGCTGCCGCGCCCGCGCCGTCGGCTGGAGCAGCGCCGGGGACGCGGGACCGCATCCGCAGCGCCTCCAGCTCCTGCTCCTCCTTGGACAGTCGGCTGGCATAGCTGCGGAGCGCGTCGGGCACCAAGTCGAGCGGGTTGGTCGTGCCGCCCAGGTGCTTCGCCGCGCCCCAGTTCGCGTTCTCGGCCCCGTGCGCGTAGGCCTCCACGTACTGCAGCAGCCGCCGCGAGACCACCTCCAACGACGCCAGGGCGCCCATGTTGAGCTGGTCATAGGTCCCCGCCAGGTACAGCACTTCGATCAAGGTCTGCACCTCGTGGTAGGCGCGATCCTTCCTGGTCACGCCCTGCTCCTTGCACCACTCCTGAAACCACATCTTGGGCGCGCCACCGCGGCGATACATCTTACGACAAATCTCGAGGCAGGCGGGAGGCCCACGGATGCTCGAGTCCGAGAAGATCTCCTGTGTGCTCTCCTGCACGACCTTCCTCCACTCCTTGAACCTGGCCCCGGTCTCGTCGGTATCGATCCAGCAAGTGCGCAAGTCCTCCCTCTCGTGAGTGGCGACGCACTCGGGGCCAAGCCCCCCGCCCTCTGGCTCTGGCGGGGGGGTGGGGGTCCCGCCAGCGCCGGCCTCGCGGCCCGGGAAGAGCCTCTCCTCTAAGGCCTCGCGGGCGGGTCGGAGCTTGTCGGCCGCCACCAGCTTATCCTCGCGCCACCGCTCCATCGCGTCGTCCGTCACGAACTCGATCGGGAACCACTCGCCCAGCGAGTCCTGGTCGACGACGTACCTGCCCCGGACGACGGCGTTCGGCGACAGTCTCACCTCAAGCCCGAAGTCGGCGCCGCCGTCGAGCGAGTTTAGCACCCAGGTGCCTGGCGGCAGCTCCTCGGGCGGCGGCGGCCGCGGCCCGGGGGCGCCAGCGCCTCCGTCGGCGTCGGCGAGCGGCGCAGCCGCCTCGGCCTCGGCGGGGCGGACCTGCTTGCCGCGCAGCCGCCGCTCGACCCTCGGCGCGTCGACCGCCATCACGTCCGGCACTGCGAGGCGGCGACCGGTCCAGGTCACGCCTGTCCCGGCCCAGGTGGCAGCCGCGTTGCCGTGGTCAGCGATCGCCTCACCGCGGCCCCGCTTGACGACGCTGAGAAGCTCCTCGTTAGTCAGGGGCCGGCTGAAGGCAACAACATTGGTCGTGCCCGGCGGGTAGACCCGCTTGCCAGTCCACTTCACCACTGAGGTATAGTCGGCCCGCCCTTCAGGATACAGATGGTTGCCAGCAGTATACACCATCCACTCCGAGAGGTCAGCAGCCGTGGGCCAGCACAGAACACGCTCATGCGTCCAGCCTGGATCCGACGAATACTGCACCAGCACCCGCATGCCAGGCACGGCCCCGTCGACGAGCGCCATCACGCCACGTGGATCCGCGCCTCTCCGACGGGCTCAAGCCCGCGCCGTGCCGCGACCCGGCCCTCGCACCAGCGGCAGCAGCCCCAGCCAACGAAGGCCTGCAGCACGACGACGATCGCGCACGCCGGCACCACCGGGACCTCGACGGTCGCGGTCACGCCCTCGCCCACCACGCGCAGCGCCTCCGGGGACGCTGGAGTGGGCGCTGGTGGCGCCGGTGGCGCCGGGCAATGGATCTGCGGATCGAAGGCGGGGCACGGCTCCCGCGTCACGCTGGTGAAGGACGAGCTGGTAGAGGGAGGCGTCCTCCAGCTCGTGTCCTGGCCCGTCACGAGGCCAGTCAGGCTCAGGAACCACCGCAGGCCCGAGAAAGCCGTGGGCCGCGAAGCCGACCCAGAAGGCGACTATCGCTCCTGCCGCGGTGGTCGGAGAATGCGCAAGCATGCCCGCTTCAAGCTTGAGCCCAGGCAGTTATGGAAACGGGTGATAACTGCAGGGGTGCAACAGACTAAACACTCATAGCAAGACCGTGCATCGCACAACCAATATATATGGTCACACACACCCCTGTGATCCACCTTACCCTCTGTTTTCCTATCTGACCGTCACCCTTTTGTTTTCCTATCTCATCGTCGTTCGTGCTTTGAGCTGGCGCTGCTAATCTTTTGTAGTGTTCGATTGAGCGGAGGAGCGGGAGAACAAGAGAGCGACTGAGCGGGAGAAAAGCGCCAGGAAAAGGCGCGCGAAAATGCAAAACATGCGAAATTATATATATATATATATATATATATATATATATATATACACATATAAGGGCATCCTAAGAGAACCATGCGAAAAATCTACGAAAACCTGAGTTTTCTTAGGTTTTGCACCCATCGGAGGCCCCAAACCTGTGAAAACAGCAGGTTTGAGCGCATCTGAATTAGAAACGCATGCGTTTTCACAGGTTGGGGCCTCCGATGGGTGCAAAACCTAAGAAAACACACGTTTTCGCAGCTTTTTCTTATGGCTTTCTTAGGATGTCCTTAAGTTTTTTGTTTTTTTTTGCATGTTTCGCCTTTTTGTTTGCATTTTCGCTTGCTTGCGGCCGGCGCCACGTCGGCCCTCCCGCCCCCTGGGGCGGGCAGACGAAAATGCGCATCCGAATTACGAAACCCAAGGAAAAGCAAGGTTTCTGACAGCTGGTAACAATGAAACAAACCATTGCAATCCAATGTTCCCCCGCTCTCGCTCTCTCTCGATTTTCTGGCTCCCATTCTCTTCCCTCGGCGCCTGCTTTCTGTTACTCCGAGCCGGAGGCAGATGATGAGAAGCGGAATGCGCTTGATTGGGAGAGGAGGAGGAGGAGAGGGAGGAGGAGCAGTGAGGAGGACGAGGATTGTGAGGATGAGGACGGGAAGGAGGTGGCTTTGGATTACATTGCTTGGTATTGCTAGGCAGTTCTTGTTAATGGTATGCATTGCGGCAGCGATTGGCAGCGCATTGCATTGCGTGCATTGCTTGGCATTACTTGGCATCGCTTAGCTTTGCTTGGCATTGATTTGCGATGCTTGGCATTACGTTGCCTCGCTTTATTTCGCATTGCCGTGCATGGCGTTGCATTGCTTTGATTCGTGCTGATGTCCATTGGGTTGCTTTGCTATGAACTGCTCTCCACTGCCTTGCGTGGCTTTGCATCGCTTTGTTTTGCTTCGCATTGTTTTGCCTGCCCGGCATTGCTTGGCATTGCTTGACATTTGTTTCGTGTCCATGCCACTTGGGCTTCTGAGTACATCTCCCCTCCAATCTCCCTTGCTTATCTCCTCCTCCATAGCCTATTCGGCTTTGTTTATGTTTAGTTTCTTTTGCTTCGTTCCCCAGAGTGGCCGCCCCAGCACGCCATGCCAGCTTCTTCCAAAAAGGCCGTCAAAACGAAGACCGATAATTGCAGAGATCGGAAGCGCGCAGCGTCGCTGAAGAATTGGGTGGCCAAACTGTGGGTGAAACAGTTCTTGAAAGAAGACGCACAGAAGCACATCCAGAAATTTCACAACGCGTGTGCAACCCTTCGACGTGAGAAGGCGGACCTTTCCAAGCAGGTCAAGACCCGGCGCAAGGAGTTGTTTGTCATGCGTCGCGACAAGTTCGCGGCCGAGGTGTTGTGGAGGTAGTAAACGCACCCACCCACCCCATTAGAAGTGCAGCAAGCACAATTAATGCAAATCAAAACGGTAAACAACGTAGAACGGCAACGGGGGGAACAACCTCACAACGCATGCACGCCACAAGCCAACCGCAACACTGCGCATTAGCATTCCCCCGCAGCGCGCGGCCGAGAACAACCGCAAGGCCTACGAGAGGGCCAAGACGGGAAAGGACAAGCTGGGCGGCGCGGTGGAGGAAGCAGCGCGCCTCAGGCTTGGCGGTGCGCCTGTTTGCGGGGGGAGAAAACGAGTTATGCTTTTTCTTTTACAATTAATGTTTTGGGCTCTATAGGACGCTGCTCAGACAGCCCCTGGAAAAGCGGAGGCGCTTTCTGAGGGCCATGCTGTTTTCTAAGAAAGCCGGCCCCTATTGTCCCTCTTCGCCGGCGCGCCGCCTAAAAAAAGGCAACAGCTGCGCAAGGCCAGAGCCGCGGGCAAAGCGGAGGGCGCGGCCGCGGCCAAGAGGGAGGCGGCGAAGGAACACAACAGCCTGCAGAACGCACTCTGGGAGAAGAAGGTTTTGTTTTGCATGAGATAACGGGGGCCACCGCCCGCCACCCGGGGAGCAGACTTGGGCTCTACCCAGGCGCTCGCCCGGGGGCGCGCCAAAGTTTTCGATGGGGGGCCAATCAGGCCAAGTACAACAACCTCCTCTCGGAGAAGTGCCGCTTCCTCGCGCTGGCCACCGCCGCGCAGAGGGAGAACTACTTCGAGCTGGCCAAGAAGCCCAAGACTCGGAGGAGCATCCGTGACGGATGCTTCGGCAGCCAATAGGCTGGTTGCCGGTGCTAACGACGAATTCAATTGCCACGCCTGCTCGCAAAAAAAGGAAAAGAAACACGGGGTTCCGATCAGTCGCAAGCAAGAGGGGCATCCTGTTTTGGATGCCCCTCTTGAGGACAACGATTACGATTAACGGACGCCGAAGCTCCTCAGGAAAACACAACGTGGAAAAAACAAACACCGCGACGAACAAGCACGGCTCAACGGACGAATCACTCACACCATTAAAGCAACAACAAACGCTGTTAATTGCAGAAAACACGAAGCGCGACTGAAAGCAGAGAAACAGATATCACATTGTAATGACGACTAAAAGCAGAAACGCAAAGTAATAATTCCGAATGCACGCCCGTGCGAACGAGGCGCAACTCACTTGTCACGTCGAGAGGGGCATCCTGTTTTGGATGCCCCTCTGGACCATAAATCCACTGGAATAGTTGTTGCACTTGTCAGGTATGGCAGGCTACGGTGCGTGTGCATTGTCAGCCATCGGTGAGTCCAAACCCTGTCCTGCGAACGTGGCCGAAACTCCGCCGCAGCTAATTGGCCGAAGAGTCAAGGTTAGCGGCGCGAAGATATCTGCGTTTCGCCCTCGGGGCCCTCGTCGTGAGGATGGCCGCGGCGCAAGCAGGGAAACCTGAAGTGCCATTCCGGACATTTTTAACCCAAAGGGTGGTGGAAGAGACGAGCGAGACAGCGACTGAAAACCTGCAACAGAAATGAACGCGCACAGCGAAGGCAAGAATCGCGCGGAATGTAGGACGCATGTCGAACACGCACGGGGGCATCCATTTTTGGATGCCCCAGGTCCGCCCTGGCCCTCAGCATTTGTTTTTTGTTGTTCGGAGCCGTCAGTAATCTGTGAGATTACAAAGGCTGAGTCAATCCACTGGAGTAGTTTTTACACGCCTCAGGCACCGCAGGCTTTGGGTGCACGCGTATTGTCAGCCGTCGGTGAGTCCAAACCTTGTCCTGCGAAGGTGGCCGAAGCTCCTCCGTGGGTAATTGGCCGAAGATCTCCGTCAAGGCTAGCGGCGCGCAGATATCAGCGTTTCGTTCTCAGCCCCGCGTTGCAAGGATGACCTCGGCGCAAGCAGACGTCGTACGCATTTTTGCTCAAGTTCTGATTTGCAGACATCTGTGTCTTGCTCATCACACTCGCCCACTGTGCACTCGAGGTACCTCTGTATTCCGCACAGCAAAGCAATTGCGTGAAAACCATGGCGTTCGTCCGGGGCCGTTCCCCCGCTCGTAACCAGTCGGAGGAGCCGGCGTGCATTGAGGTGAAGAACACGTTCATCAATCTCACTTGCGAGAGCCAGGTGGCTTCGCAACGCAGCGCCTCGGCGCCGCCAGCGTGCCGTCAGATGTCCCGCACGAGCATAGTCGACGCCTTCATCGACCTTGATGAACAGCTCCCGATCAATGACTCCTGCCAGGACGACCAATACCTGCTCGGTTTCGATTTCGCCGCGGGCGGCGGTTTCGTCATGTGGGAGCTCACCGACGATCGCGCCGCTGAGGAGTTGCCGAACGCACTTCCCGCGGACGCCCGCCCCGTTGTTTTCACTCATGGACAATTAGTTCACTGGCGCGAGCGGGATGGTTCTTTCGGAGCTCGGGGAAAGGCGGTCGGCATGTTCACCGACGGCTCCGACGCCGTGCGAGTCGCATTTCGAGGAGGTGATGTCTGGGTTTGCCCGTCGACGTCTTTGACGACGGAGAACCCGCATCTTTCGCCTAGAACCGCCCCCAAGCCGGGTCGAGGACGGCGGCCCAAGCTGGCCGAGGACGACTGGAGGAAGACGGACAAGCAGAAACCAGTTCAATGGGAGCAGCGGGGAGGCATCGTCGAGCGCGGTCGGCCGCGTACGCTGGTGCTGACTAGCGCGCTCCTCAGATGCTGCTCTGATTCGTATCCTCGCGCGCAAGCCCTTCTGGTTTTCGGTGATTGCGTTGCTGCCGTCGCGCGATTTCGCCGAGAGAAGATCCGATTGGGCGACTGCGATCGATCGTGCGATGATCGCGAAAGCACCGCTCCGATCGATATGCGCTGCGATGCGATCAGGCAGCCGGCCCGCGATCTCGCCGAGCTCTGGTTTGGTCGGTTGGGCGATATCAGACGCGATCCGATGTCGAAGCCTACGCTCCTATCGATTTGCACGGAGATGTTCGTAAACGAACAGATATGGACTTGATCCGTGCCGCGCGACTCGTCGCGCCCCAGGGCCAGGGCCAATTCGCAAGCGGGATTGGAAGCCGACCACAAGGAAGCATTTGGATAATACCAACGCGGTTTTGCATGCCGACGGCGCCCGCGCATGCAAAATGCGCATCCCCGGTGTTATTCGCGACAACGTGGTGAATTGCAAGAAAAAGGCCGTCTCTAAAGGAAAGACAGTATGGGTGAAACCGAAATACTCAGAGATTAAGAAGCACATTCTTCCTGGCGGGCAGCGCCTTTTTGTCAAAACAGGCACGCAGATCATCGACCGTTTCTGGTCCCACTCGAGAGCGCACCTGGGCAAGCGCGCGCACAAGGTCAACAACAGATCCACGTGTCGACGCATTCGTTCTGCTCAGTGGACGCACTGGGAGAAAGGCCAGGACCTGTGGGCCCGCGCAGGTGAGATGCTGAGGACTCTCTATTGATACTTAGCCGCATAGGTATTTGTAGGCACTGCAAAGGCACTTGCAACTTTGTGCGCGAAAAACAACTATGGCAAGTCAATGACAGGTGATCGCAGATTGAATGAAACAGCGAAGCAGCGATGAGGTGGGTCACAGGGGGGGGGGCATATATATATATATATATATATATATATATATATATATAGACATCACCCCCCCACAACACCGAAATGGAAATGCCCAAGCGCACTGGAACGTAGGCGGTGCCCGCCTCAACGTGGCGTCTCACCCCAGCACCACTGCGCATGATCGCGAGCGGCTCGGCGATCCGCGCAGGGCGGCGAGTCCGCGACCCAGCTCGCCGAGGGGCGGGCCCCTCCCCCCTACCTCTCCCGCGACCGCGCCCTCTGTCGCGAGCGGTCTGGAGGGGGGCGCGAACGCCCTGGGGGTGAGGGGGGCGGGGGGATGAGCGGACGGCAGAGGGGCGCCGGCAGGGCTCCCGAAGCCAGGAGGAGCAAGGGGGCGAGGTTCGGAGGAATTGTCCTCTCGACCCATAGTCGAGCTGGCAATGCGCCCAGGCGGCGGGCGGAAGCCCCTGATTACAGCTAGCGAACCAACCCTCAGGCGCTCAGACACTGAGGGGACCCCCGCGCCGTCGCACACTCCAATCGCATGTTCTCCCAAATGAATCAAACCGCTGTGCTCGCCATCAGTCTTGCGCGCTCTATCCGCTCGGAAGGTCATGCGCGGCCGGGGGCGGAGCTGTAGGCTTAGTGAATGCGCCTCGGCCGTCGGAGTGACATCAAACTACTGCTCGCACCTATGTGTGCTCCATTCGCTGACATAGCCTTCAAGCGTCGCACAAACTGGCCGTCGGTCTCGCAATCCGCCCAACTCTTCCCAGCTCGGCTGGCCCGTGTAGTCGTATTGGGGTGGCTCAAAACTCCTCCATCATCGCCTCCACCCATAGAGCCAAGTCGTCCGCCATGAATCCCGCCGGGGCTGGCCCCGCGCATACCAGCCTGCTGCCGTTGTGGTGCGCGCTCATGATGTGCTGCCTGATATCCTGGTTGCGGCGCGTGGAAAGGATCTTACACTGGCCGTTCTCGAAGGCTTTCTGAACAGCGGGAAGGTGTCGGCGTCTTACTGCTCGTCCATCTGGTTGAGTGCTTGGGGCGAGCTCTCGAGGTCTGTCTTGCACTTCGCACCTATGTCCTGTTTGGCCAACGTATCCACCATCTCCGTGGCTGCCCCCGGTGCTGGTGGGCCCCTTTTATGTGATTGTCCTCTTTGGCGGGTGGCACGGGCGTAGCGTGCGTTATCCGTCTCGACGACGAGCGGGTCCGTCTCCTCTGCTTCCACTGTCGCGGTGATGCTGCCCTTGAGCTCGCGGAAATGCTTCGTATTCTGGCAGGTCGCACGCAAGATGGTGAGCAGCAGGTGTTCGGGCATGGCGTTCTGAGGGGGTCTGTGGTTTTCTTTGCTTGCGCGTGCCTCTTCGCCTCTGTGCAGTTTCGCCTGCCCGCCCCTGGCGGCGCGAGGGCCGGCGCAGCGCAGGGGCCCGAGCGGGCGAAAAACTGCAAATGGCGTTGACAAGCGAACGCGACAGAGAGAACCAACGACATCCCGAAAACGCAGTGCGGGAAAGCTCCACAACAAAAGGAGCACCCAGGCTTGGGGCGCCCAGGCGCCATCAGATCAGTGAAACCAAATGCTTTTGGCCCATCGACGTCTTGAAACACTTTGTTTTCATAGGTCGCGTGGGCGCCAGCTGGCCAGAACCTTAATTGTCCTGAATGTTTGCAACTTTTTCGCATGGATGCGATAGGATGTCTTTGTCAGTGTTCTTCGCGCCGTCTGCCTCTTCGCATGTTCGCCCGCCCGTCTCCGGCGCCGCGCTGGCCCTTGCGAAAGAGAGGGACAGAGAGACAGAGAGACAGGAAGAGAGAGAGAGAGGGAGAGAGAGAGAGAGAGCGAGACAGACAGAGAGCAAAAAGAGAGAAAGAGAGATACTGCGGAAAAAAGAAAAAAGAAAGAAAGAGAGAGAGAGAGAGAGAGAAAAAAAAAAAACAACAAACAGAAAAACAAAAACGCATGTGGAAGCCCCGGAACACCTTCAGCGAACCGCGCTGGAACGTGGCAGAGGTGCACCCCTTCATGGAGGATAGCGACTAGAATAAAAGACACGTGGAACGATTAAACAGAAGTCTTCGCATAACTGCTTTTTCAAACAAGGAAACCACACCCCGGCGTAACCTGACTACCAACCCAGCCCGAAGACCCGAACTTCGGGTTTGTGGTCGTACGGGTTCCATATGTGTTTTTGTCGATGCTCCCCGACCCCCCCCCCTCAATGGGGATGGAAGGCAAAGTGAGGCCCTCTGGTTGGGTTGGGGTGTTTTGGTGGGTGGTGGCAACTATGCGAGGCGGGGGTTTATCCATATCCACCGCCCAGGAAACGACGTCCTGGTGCCCCTGCGGGCGTTGGGCATGGACATGGTTTGGCCCCCGGCGGCCCGACTATATTCACATCCGCCGCCTGCGAGGTCCCCGAGAATTGATCCTCCAGGCGGTGGTCATCGGGGATCTTCTGACCCGGGTCAGCAAGAAACCACAAATTGCAGTGCAGGACAAAATGCAACGAAGGTCTTCGCAAACCCGGGTCAGCCAATGGGCGCGGCCGCCTCGCGGCCACGAGCGGCTCGCTAACCCGGGTCAGCCAGAGGGGGTCTTCGCAGGATCCTGCAGGATCCGGTGCCCTAGCTGACCCCCGTCTGCACTGACCCCCGTCTCAAGGCTCCCGAGGTCATGTGCAAATTCCCGCCTCGGAAACCACACCCTTCGCAGTCGCCGACCGCAGCGCGGCATGCCCTGCGCGCGGACGTGGCCCTGAGGTCCGCCGGTTGCCCGCACGCCGCGGGCAAAACCGAGGGACCCGCAGGCACAGGGGGGGGGCCCTCTGGCGCAGCACTCGCTGCACACGCCGTCGTGATTACGGTGGTTCCCCAACGCCTCGAGCAGGGGATCGACTACAGAACTGATTTACCCCAGAATTAGTTGTCTCGTCGAATCTACGGGAAAGATACTCAGGGCCTTCAGTAGACGCACGAGCATTCTACGTCTTCGTCGTAGCTTCGATGGGGCAAGTCAATTCGGGGGTAAATCAATTCTATAGTCGATCCGCTACTCGACGCCGCGGACCCCAAGAAACTGCTCGGGTCCAGCCACGGACCCTCATAAACTGCTCGGTCAAAGAACTGCTCACTGGAGCCGCGCTCCTGGAGGCACGATGCAATATGGATTTCAACTGGGTCAACGCTCCCAGGACAAATGCCACTGGTAAATAGACCCCCGACCCCATGCCGTGAACCCCCGGAGTTCTCGACCCATTCCCTGGGATGGGCTTCTCGTCCCGAATCATTTCTGTTACGGCCCCGGGGACCGGCAAGGGCCCCGAGGGGCCGAGCATGGAAGCATAAGAGCCTCCCGCCGGTGCGCCCTCACGGCGCGGAGGGGTCCGGGCAGGAAGGGTCCACGCTGCCACGGACACCCTCTCTGCGAAACGCAGCCGGATACACGCCCCCACGGTCACGACCTGTCGTGATCAGGAGAATTCCGCGGTCCGAGGATCACGATGCCGCGCAGTTTACGACAGAATCTGGAAGCCCAGGACGAGCATATAGGCTGGCAGAACGGCCTAGTAAGACTCGAAGAGCGTGCCGAGAAGTTCCCAGGAGACACCAGTAAGCTCCTAGAGAGGAGCCACTTTACGCTCGCAAGAAGAGGGAAGGTGAAGGACAGGGCGCGGAGGATGACGGCGAGGAGCAATCCCTCGATGCCTGGAGCAGGGGGGCCAGCGGCAATGGCCGAAGACGTTTAGATATTTAGAAGGGCGTCGTACGCATCTCGGCTTTTCACATTATGTACAAATAGGCGTGATCGAACATCATCAATACTGAAATTGCAAGCCTCTTGACTCGTCTCCATTTGCATCGCTTCCACATGGGTCACCTGAGAAGCTCGTTGAGCTATTGCATCCAATTCGCATGGCTCGAGATTGCGCCCCTGAAATTCCTCGGGAAGCGTAAAAGCTGCATTGCTCCAATTACAAGCGTTCGGCCAGACTCCATTTTCGTGCCAGATCATTGGGTTGAAATACACGTCTTCAGCAGGAAGAAACTCCCCCAGCTCGTCTTCGCAAGATGTGTGTTGTACAGCATATTGAGCCATTGCTGATTGCGATGCAATGTGGATCGCTCCAGGGCCCATTCCAGTGGGGAAGACGATGCCCGGTACTGCATGATCATGCTGTGCCAACGCTGCTCGTAACTTGTCAGGTTGAAAGACGGTGTCCATGTCATACTTTACAAACCATTTGTACCGCTTGGCGAACTGTGTTGCAACGTATCGAAAGATTGGAAGAAACACAGGTGTGTTGAGCGAAGAAATAAAATTACCGCCCTGAGGTGCGTGCATTGAGCCATCCATTATTTTTATCACATGTAGATCGGGATTGCTGAAATTGCTGAAAAACACGTACTCATCACACAGTTGGCCTACCTTCCGGGCAAGTTCAAACGTTTCTTCCGAGTTCACGGCGCCGTAACACAACATATCGCCAGAAGCACGTGTTCGAAAAGCCTGACCCAGCTTATCCAAGCTGCCTTTGGCAACGCGCAGCATGCTTGCATAGTCGCTCGGAATACCATTTTGCAGATTTTCAGGTGCCCACCCGCCGCATACGCTCATATCCCAAGCACCGCTGTAATTTTCGCTACACGCACGGTCAACTTTCATAGAACAGCGTTGTGCACATCGCCCTACCCAATCACCTGGCCTTTGAGATCCCTGCAGGAACAATCCACTTGAAATCCAGAAAGCATGGAACAACACCACGCAGCGCATAGCAAATATGGATGTATGCCTGACTAAGGCATTATCGTGTACCGTAACGGAACGATGCGATAGTGGCTTGTGCCAGCGAAGCTGGCTACGGATGATAAACATGCTGACGAAAACTGCGGTGACTGCGCCAACCCATCGATGAAACAAACGGCCTCGATCTGGACCCACCCATCTGCACTTGCATGTAGGGCAGGGCAAGGGTCTCTGTTAGTACACGGCACGTTTTGGGAGGGCTGGCCGCTGAGCATCACGAGCAGGATGACGAGAAGTAGGGCGAGTAGAGAGGAGGGAAGAGACAGAAATGCGAGCTATGGAGGGCTGGGAGGTTCAGGACGGTCAGGACGTCTCAGCGCCTATGAGCCTGCGCGGAGCGCGGGCGGAGGGGGAAAGAACAGGAGCCGACGACAAGGGCAAGCGGCTATGATGTGAATCAGACGAATGAGGAACGCAGGGTTCTGGCTCGCGCGAGCCGACGCTGACCGACGCCAGTTCGACGCCGATCGACGCGATTCGACGCTCAATCGACGCTGAGTCGGCGCTGTCTCACCGGCCAGACGCAAGCGCATGCGAGTGCACTCTACTCCACATCCTTCAATAAGCCCCCCCCCCGTGCCAACCTGTCCGACGCCCCTTGCCCGCCCCCCCAAGCGCCCCAAACCCGCCCCCTCTCGCTTCGCAACCTCCCCACGCCCCCCGAAAGACAGCGATTTCCCACCCCCCCACGCGAGCCCCCCACCCATGCCTACTGGGAGACCTGGAGTGCGGACGCTCCCTCGCGGGCACGGAGCGAGTGAGGGGTGCGCT
The DNA here is from genome assembly GCA_963575745.1 of Prorocentrum cordatum. NCBI lineage: Eukaryota > Dinophyceae > Prorocentrales > Prorocentraceae > Prorocentrum > Prorocentrum cordatum. The sequence continues at coordinate 732,274 of CAUYUJ010015438.1, forward strand.
GACCTGGGCGCGGCGCCGCCATGCGGGCACCCCCACAGGGGCTGCCGCGGGCGGGCGGAGCTCCCCGCGGACGCCCTCCCTAGCTTGCCTCGGGCAGCTGGGCACGAGGAAGACGAGAATGGCGAGGAAGACAAATGGGAGGAGGGAGCAGGTGAGGATAAGCAGAGACGACGAGGAGAACGGCGAGAACGAGGATGAGGGTCAGGAGGGCATGGGTGGAAGGAGTGTTGGGGTTCGTCAGGATGGCGGGCTCCTCCCTCTGTCCCTCGCCCTCTCAACCTCTACTTCTTCCACCGCCACGGGAATCTTGTGTGGCCATCTCGGGGCTGTCTTGAGGCCCTGCGGGCTGGAGCCATGAATAGGGAAACGAATAATGGCGTAAGTATAACAACTCTGAGGTCCGCGCGGATTTCTTGGGTCGGCGCCGGAGGCGCCGCCAGGGGAGTCCAGCGCCGATCCGAGAAATCCGCGCGGGCCTCCGAAGTTTGATGTTTATGTCACTCTTCGTTCCCCTAATCTTGGGCCCTCCGGGGCTCTCGTGGGGCCGTCTCGGAGCCGTCATGAGCGGACTTCGGGCCCTCTTGAGCCACCCTTGGTTCCTTCGGGCGCTTCATTGGCCCCTGGGCTGCCTTCGGGGCCTTTTGGTCGCTCGTGGACGCCCTTTTGGCTCCTCCACAGAACCTTTGGGACCCACACGAGATGTCTCACAAAACGTGGGGAATTCAGCGGCGCGCTCACAACCCTTCCCTACCGTCTAAGGGAGCTCCAAAGGCGTATCGGAAGGCTGCCGAAACCGGAGAGATCTCCCCCCCAAAAAATGCCACGCCAGCATCCCTATCTGAGTGCCGCTGCCGGAAAGGCGCCGAAGATTTGCGCAACGAGCGAAACGAGCAATGCGCACGGTTTGCAAGACGACGTGCGTGGCACTGTTTATAGCAGAGCAGACGGCAGAAATACATACTAGCACTGTGTGTCCCCATTGGAAGCGTGCTTCAGACCAGAAGATACAGGACAGAAATCCACCGAGCAAACTGAAGTACGCCAGCCTCCTTTGAATCATCGTCGTCGTAAGGGAGATGGAACAAATAAGGGAGACCGAACAATGTAGCAATCATTTCGAACCGAGGCTCCATCCCTTGGTTACTTCCCCGCCGGGGGGGAGGCGGGAGTTCCGGAGGGTGCGATCTGCGGGGGGATCCCAACGGCGGCCCCATATGGGGGTGGTCCATGTTGGCAAGGGAGCTCAAGACCCCTCCCCCCGCTTCGGTCCCAACTCTGTCGGCTCCACGCAAGAGTGACCCTGGGTAAGAGTGACCTTTGGTGCGCGGCTTTTTGGGGGCCGCGGGGAGACCAGACCTGGGCGCGCAAGCCGCTGCTACCGCTTCGTTTTCAGCCATCTGGGGACCCATCTGTGCTCGCACCAAGGCGAAAGGTCACTCTTACGTCTAGTCGACTCTGGCCCCGGACACCCGTCCCGCCCCCGCCCCCGGCCCAGATCGGTCTGGGTCCTGGCCCCCGCCTGGGCCTTGGCACGGGCACTGGCCCCCGGCCCCGGCCCCAGCCCCAGCCCCAGCCCCGGGAGCCGTCCCGGCCCGGAACCCAGGCTCGGCCCGTGCCCATGCCCTGGCCTGCCCCCGAAGAGAGAGACAGCTGTCCTATCCTCCTCCTCCTCCTCCCTCCTCCTCCTCCTCCTCCTCCTCCTCCTCCTCCTCCTCCTCCTCCTCCTCCTCACCACCACCACCACCACCACCACCACCACCACCACCACCACCACCACCATCATCATCAGCAGCAGCAGCAGCAGCATCAGCAGCAGCAGCGGCAGCAGCAGCAGCAGCAGCATCATCATCATCATCATCATCATCATCATCATCATCATCATCATCATCATCATCATCATCATCATCATCATCATCATCATCATCATCATCATCATCATCATCATCATCATCATCATCATCATCATCATCATCATCATCATCATCATCATCATCATCATCATCATCATCATCATCATCATCATCATCATCATCATCATCATCATCATCATCATCATCATCATCATCATCATCATCATCATCATCATCATCATCATCATCATCATCATCATCATCATCATCATCAGCATCACCATACCCCTTCTCATCCTGGTCCTCCCTCCCCCTCCTCCTCCTCCTCCTACTCCTGCTCCCCCTCCTCCTCCTCCTCCTCCTTCTCCTCCTCATACCCCTTCTCCTCCTCCTTCTCCTCCTCCTCCTCCTTCCCCTTCTCGTCGTCCTCCTTCTCCTCCTCACCCTCCTCGTCGTCCTCCTTCTCCTCCTCCTCCTCCTCCTCCCTCCCTCCCTCCTCCTCCTCCCTCCCTCCTCCTCCCACCTCCTCCTCCTGCTCCCCCATCCCCTCCCCTCCCCCTCCTCCTCTTTCCGCTTCCGCATCCGCCTCCTCCTCCTCCTCCTCCTCCTCCTCCTCCTCCTCCTCCTCCTCTACATCCTTTGTCGCCTCTTCCAACACCCACCCTATTTTCTGGGTTTGTGGCAGGGTCATCAGCTCGTCGTCGTGGTCGTCGTCCTGGGTCGGCGGCACCGGCCGCAAGATCTTCACAATCTGGGCATATCCCATCAAACCAAATAGTCTCGGAACCCCGAACTCCGAAGACAACTCACGCGAAACGGGCCCGACCACATCAAAAACCGCATCTTGAACCCAGAACTTCGAGGATGCCCCAAGCAAAGCGGACCAGATAATGTCAAGCCAGGGCATCTCGGAACCCTGAATTCAGAAGATGCCTCACGCAAAACGGGCCGGCACACTTCAAGAATCGAATCTAGGATCTAGAAGACCAAAATTGTATAGGGATGTTCCAAGCGAATCCGGGCAAATCACCTGAAGTCAAGACATCCCGAAGCCCTGGATTCTGAGGATGTTTCACGCGAGACGGGCCTCCGAGTGCTCCGTCATCCCCGCCCCTGCCATACATCCTCAATTCTCCTCCTCCGCCTGACTTGCTCTACATACATCCAGCGCCATGCTTTACTTCAAAACGTGGCGCCCCAAAAATCTGGACCACAGCCCAGAGTCCTGCACTTCATCCTGAGCTTCCTCTTGTCGGCCCTGGGGCCCAAAAAGGGCCCAAAATTGGCCGAGAACAGCGAAAAACCTGCGTCTGAGGTTCCGTCTTGGCGACCTCTTGGGCCGTCCTGAGGCCATCTTGGGAGCCTCCTGGACGCTCCGGGGGCGATCGGAAGGGGGCCTCCCGGGCCGCCAGAAGGCCGACAAGGATCAGAGACGCACCTTCAGAAGCCTGGGGAAAAACAATGATTTTGGCCCAGCCTCTTCGGGCCCTCCTGGAGCTCCTCCTCCCCCTCCTCCTCCTCCTCGTCCTCCTCCTCCACTTCCTCCTCCTCCTCCCGTGCTCCTCCCCCTCCTCCATTTCCTCCTCCGCCTCCTCCTCCCCCGCCGCCTCCGCCTCCGCCTCCTCCGCCTCCGCCTCCGCCTCCGCCTCCGCCTCCGCCTCCGCCTCCCCCTCCCCCTTCTTCCCCTCCTCCCCTTCTCGGAGACTTCGTGCGCCGCCTTGGAGGCCGCCTGCCCGGCTCGCTCGCTCGCTCCGCTCGCCCGCGCCCGAGCGCCGGCCTCCCCCCCCCCCCGCCTCGGGGGTGGGGCCGTCGCGCGCGCCTTGCGCAGCGCCGTGAGCTCCTCCTCGGCCTTCGACTTGAGATCCTCGAGCACGTCCAGGATGCCCTCCGTCGGAGAAGCGGCAGGACCGAAACTGGTACGCAGCGACCGGGAAGCGATCGTTCGGAAGAGGAGGGCAGAAGCATGAAGTGGGGAGGCGCGGATCGCAGAGCGGGTTTCCGCCCGCCCCCCGAAACAAAAAGGTAGACAGAGGGGGAAGCCACTCGACACTTGGGATGGAAGCCTCACGCATACTGGAATCAGAAGACAGCTCGCCTTTTGGGCCCCACCGCCAGCCCAAACGGCGAGCATACATCGGGCATAGCCCCGCACGCATTTGGATGCCCACGCTTCGTCCTCGTACTACTCGCGGGCCCCTAACACGGCGAGTGCGTTGACAGCGTCCTGGTCGCACCAGGGGGACACATAGGTTGCGCCCTCAACCGACGGTAATAAAACCGTCTCCTGTCGGTTGCGCCAAAGGTTGCGCCCTCAACCACCGAGAATAAAACCGTCTCCAATTGGTTGCGCCATCGGTTGCGCCCTCGGCAGCCGAAAAAAAAACGTCTCCTACTGGTTGCGCCATAGGTTGAGCCCTGAGGGACCGGGAATAGAACAGTATCCTATTATCGGTTGCGCCATTCGTTGCGCCCTCTGCGGCCAAGAATAAAACCGTCTCCAATTGGTTGCGTCAGAAGTTGCGCCCTAAGCCGTCTCCTATTGGCTGCCCCATAGGTTGCGCCCTCGGCGGCCCCCCCAAAAAAAAACCGTCTCCTATCGGTTGCGCCATAGGTTGCGCCCTCGGCGACCGAGGATAACACCGTCTCCTACTGGTTGCGCCATTCATTGCGCCCCCGGCCGCCAATAATAAAACCGTCTCCTGCCAATTGCGCCATAGGTTGGGTCTTCTGCGGCCCAGAATAAAACCGTCCCCTATTGGTTGCGCCATAGGTTGCGCCCTGTGGAGCCCAGAATAAAACCGTCCCCTGTCGGTTGCGCCATAGGTTGCGCCCTCTGGGGCCGAGAATAAAGCCGTCTCCTATCGGTTGCGCCGTAGGTTGCGCCCTCGACGACCGAGAATAAACCCGTCTCCTATCTGTTGCGACATAGGTTGCGCCCTCGGCAGCCAAGAATGAAACCGTCTCCTATCGGTTGCGATATAGGTTGAGCCATCGGCGGCCGAGAGTAAAAACGTCTCCTACAGGTTGCGCCAGAGGGTGCGCCCTTGGCCGCCGAGAATAACACCGTCTCCTACCAGATGCGCCATAGGTTGCGCCCTCGGCCGCCGAGAATAACACCGTCTCCTACCGGTTGCGCCACAAGTTGAGCCCTCGGCGGCCGAGAATAAAACCGTCTCCAATTGGTTGCGCCATAGGTTGAGCCCTGAGGGGCCGGAAATAAAACCGTATCCTATTATCGGTTGCGCCATTCGTTGCGACCTCGGCCGCCACTACATAACCGTCTCCTATCGGTTGCGCCATAGGTTGAGCCCTCAGCGGCCGAGAGTAAAAACGTCTCCTATCGGTTGGTTGAGCCATCGGCCGCCGATAACAAAAGCGTCTCCTATCGGCTGCGCCATAGATTGCGCCCTCGGCGGCCAAAAATAAAACCGTCTCCTACTGGTTGCGCCATAGGTTGAGCCCTCGGCGGCCGAGAATAAAACCGTGTCCTATCGGTTGCGCCATTCGTTGCGCCCTCTGCGGCCGAGAATAAAATGTTCATGTTGGTTGCGTCATAGGTTGCCCCCCTTGCCGCCGATAATAAAACCGTCGCGTAACTTGTGCGACCAGTCAGTTCAGTTCAGTCCAATTCAGTTTACTTCAGTCCAGTCCAGCCCCTATCCAGACCAGTCCAGTCCAGTTTACCTCGCGAGAAACAGATTCGGGCTACGCCCGAAATCAGGGAATCGACACCATACCGAACGATGAGCACGATGCCAAACTGCAAATTCTGTCCAAAGCCGACTCAAGCCGCTGTTGAACAAGCGCCTGTTGTGTCAAATGGGCAACTACCGCAGCGTCGAAAGCGAATGCTGTTCGAAGCGGGCAGGAACTCCTGTCGGTGTTGGTCCCCACGACGGCCGAGAGAGACCAAAACGGCCCAATGAAGCCCCCAAACGGCTCATGAGGACCCACAGACAGCACCGAGCAGAAAAAGGGACTTCCAAAACTGCCCCACAGGAGCTCAAGACAGCGCCAAGCTGACAAACATGGGCTCCACAAAAGCTCATCAAGAAAAGAAGACCGTCCTCTACGTGTTCCTCCTCCTCATTCATCCTATTCCTCCTCCTCCTCATCACTATCATCATCAGCAGCATCATCGTCATCATCAGCATCATCATCAGCATCATCATCACCAGCATCATCATCATCATCATCACCATCATCATCATCATCATAATCATCATCATCAGTATCATCAGCACCATTATCAACGTCGTAATCGTCGTAATCGTCGTCGTTATCATCGTCATCGTCATCACAATCACCCTCCTCATCAACAACATCATCACCATCTTCATCATCAGACTCATCAGCATCATTATCACCATCACCATCCCCAACATCGCCATCATCCTCATCACCATCATCACCATCACCATCACCATCGTCTTCAGAATTACAATCATCATCGCCACAGCAGTCACCATCACCATCACCATCACCATCATCATAATCATCATTCCCACCATCATCACCATCATCACAATCATCATCATCATCATCATCATCATCATCATCATCATCATCATCATCGACATCGCCACCACGTCCGTCGTCGCCAGCATCATCAACACCACCATCGCGTTTCACAATCATAAACACACTGCTCGTACACATCGTCCGCCGCAATCCCCCGAATACCGTTCCTCCTCTTCATCCTCACTATCCTCGCTTTCCTGCTTAACAACTCATCCCCCTCCTCCTCATGAAACTCCTCCGCCTGATCATAATCACCATCAGCATCATCATCCACCACCACCACCACCAACTTCACCACCCACAACAATCACATGTTTCTGATACGGTTCGCTCGTGTCGGCTCACGTGCGCTTCGTCTTCAATCGTTCACCCCGTGGGGTAGACTTTCCTTACCTGCAACGCGTAGTTGGCGCAGTCCTTACAGCAAGGGAAGGGAGGGCGGAGGGAACGGACAAGGAGAAGGGAGACGGATTGAGCACGAGAGAAATTAGCAGGACAGCGGGTCGGAGAAGAGAACCAAGCGGCAGAACCACACGGGCGAGTGGGGCGGGCGAACCCGAACGGCTGGGCGGACCCACAGGCCCTGGTCGAGCGGTCGGGTCGTTGAAGCGTCAGTCCTGCATGAATCGCGAGGATGCATCGAGCGATAGCGCGATTCCCGAATGAATCGTAAGGACGTCCAGAGAGAGAGCGTGATTCCTGAGTGTCATGGGCTCGGCGGCTCAATAAATCCTACCAGCAACTTTTGGCTACAGTGGTCAAACGATACATTCCTTTCCTCTTCCAATTCCCTTTTCCCTGTGGGAAGGGGTACCCTCCCCGTCCACTCCCTGAGGCTGTTTCGAACGGGCCGCAAAGTGTCAGGGCGCCAAGATAGGCCCAATATGGCCCAAAGCGGGTCCCAGATGGGCCGCAAGATGGCCTACAAGATGGCTGAAGATAGCCGACGTTGGATCAAGATAGCTTCCGACAAACCACCAACAGGCGGACGAGGGCAACACGACGGCTCAAAATACTGTCGGGGCCCCATCAGGATCCCCCCAAGATGCCCAAATCCGTCAAACATCTTAGGACTAAGACGCTACATGACTGTTGCTCTCTCGCGCGCTTGTAAGGATGCGAGATGGCCCCAAGACGGGCCAAGACAGGTCCAAAACGAGCCCAAGAGCCCCCCCCCGACAGCCCCAAAAACGCCAAAGAGCGGCCCGAGAGCGCCCCAGTGGGGCCCCAAGAGGCGATTTTGGTGACCCCAGGGGGGGAAGCAAATAAAGACCCCCCCTCTCTTTTTGATCGACGGCTTCCAAGCTGGCAAGAACACGGACCCAAAAGCGCCCAAGAGCGTCTCACGAAGGGCCCCAAATTCGGTATGCCTCCTCCTCCTCCTCCTCCGCAATTCCTTGTTCCTTGTGAATAACTCCTCCATGCCGCACCCCGAGGCGACTCCAAAGGGCGGGCCGGGAGTTTCGTCTGAGACATCCTTACCATTTCAGGTGCTTCGAATTTAGAAGCAGGCAGCAGTTTCAGACATCGAGGGCGGACCACTTCCAACATGTGGCTCTTGCCTTAACGCCACGCACATTCGTCATACACACTTGCAAGAGTTTATCATATTGAGGGCGGGTCGTTTTCAAAATGTGGCTCTCGCCTCAGCACCGCGCACATTCCTCTTAAACGTTTTGCGAGGTTTTCCAGATTGAGGGCGGGGGGGTGTCAATGTGTGGCTCTCGCCTTAGCGCTGCATACATACTTTTCAAAAAACATGCAAGAGCTTCAAGGAATCGTACTCTCAATGAATGCGTTCACTGAAATAGCAAGGCGAGTGTCGAGGCGCTCTCGCTCGCTGGCATCGGTTCGGGACTGGACCATGTCTTTCGCACGCAATGCGAACAGTCCTTAAGCCAAAGTGATTACGGACAACTTCTGTCCGCAGGCAGGGGTGGCGTTGCCGCCACCTCCGCCTCAAGCACATGATGCCTACCTGAAGGTGATCCAGGAGGTGGCGTTGCCACCGCCCTCTGGTCAGCACCGAGTCCGTGACACGATGTATGGCTGAACTGGCGTGCCGGCCCCTATCGATGCAGCGGCGGCCCCAAAATACGGGGCCGCCGCATTCGGAATCTGAGAGAACTGGCGGGCCCTGGGCTCGATGCTGTGGATATCCTATCGGTCGCAACCCGAGGGCCGAACGACCAGAAAGTCGAACGTACAACCCAAACCCATGCAGTACAAATTCATTTATAGTGATAACTGCCCGGATTTCCGCACCTGGCCGATAATGTTATGAGCACAGTTTTGACTCCCCGGCCAGGTAGACGTCACCGTACTGTCCGAAGAACTGGTTTCAAAATTAATGTTCCCCAGAGGGTCTCCGGGAACATGATTCGGTATATTCCCCGATTCACGTTCTTCCTCCCCGTGCCGGTCATTATCGCACACGGAGCCTTCACGACCAGGACCCCGACCGGCCCTACGTCGTGGGATCGCGGGGAGCACCGCGCTCATTGCGACAGGAATGGCAATATACTGAATAGGCAAGCCGGCTGGCTCGGGCCAAATGCCCGTGCGGAGGCCGCAAGACCTCGAGTCCGAAACGCGCCCAGATTTTAGTCATCCCAAGGACGCTGAAAGTCTTGGTCAATCCGTCAGCGCGCTGCTCGACAGTGGGCACATGCCCCAAATCGAGCAGCTTTGCCTTTTACCCTGGCGCGGAGGGCCGCGGCACGATTGGCCAAGCAGTGGGTCCTCCATGACCCCTGCCCGATAAAAGTGCAAGGCTAGCCGAGTTGTCAACGCACATGTTGGTGACCTCCGGCTGCACGAGCATCGAATTCAAGACGGCTTCGGTGCCCTCCAGCACCAGCCCGTCCATTGCCAGAGCGGTTGCCTCCGCCTCGGCGGTGCCGCGCGGAGGCTGAGGCTGCTTCGAAGAGCGCCAATCGACGAGGCAATCGTGAAAATATGCTGCAATGCCTGTATGTGCAAATTCTGGTTCGAAAGACGCGACGGCGGAAATCTCAGAAGACGCCCTCCCCACAGGCCTAAAACTTAAACCGTAATGGCGCGTGCCAGCGAGATACCTGATAATCCGCTTTCCCAGGCGAAGACCCAATGGGGATGAACAGCGGCAGCAGACGCGACGCGCGAAACGGCAAAAGCAATGTCCGGCTGGGTACGACCCGAAACCCAAAGGAGCCCGCCTGACATGTTGTGTGCAAGCCTAATGTCCGCGGTCTCTGGCCCCTTCTGGCCCTGCAGCTCCAGATCGCCGGCCGGCAGCGGCTCGAGGGCGATCGTGCCGGCGGAGCTGCCGCGGTCCAGGCCCCACTTCTCAAGGAGGTCGTTGGTGTACTCGTACTGGTGCACGTAGTACCCGTCTGGGCGAGCCTCGATGGACAGGGAGAGGTCCGACACCACCTCATCAGGGCCGAAAGTGGCAAAATCGTCGACATAGACGCACACGTATCTCACCACCTTCCCGGACTGACTGACGACGGACCACAAGCACTGGTCGACGTGCGACTGCTTCAGGACGCACGTCTCGCCTAAAAAGTTGATGATCATGCCCCTCACCTGGCGATCCCTCTTGTCGCCCAACGCCTTCGGCGCAATGCGAAGGCTGTATATCGCTTGCCCCGCGCGCCAAAACTCCTGTGGCCAGATCAAGCCAAACTGGCTGAAGATCGCCCGGGGTCGAACTACGATGTCGCCCACCTCCTCCGGCAGAGGCGCATTGAGGAAGGCGGCGGCGACGTCCAGCGCGGAGCAGTTCCACCTCTGGGCCGCTGCGACCACGAGCACCAGGCGAAGGCTCGAAGCATCAATGTTCCCGCTGTACACGTCCTTGTTGGGCCTGCGCTCCTGGTGGCTCCAGCAAATGCAGGCGCGCGTCTTTTTGCGTCGCTCCAGCTCCGCGGTTGCTGGCGGCTTCGTCCCAGCAGCGACCCTCATGGGTACGATCTTGCTCTTCGGGGCCCTCGCCGCCTCCGCTTCGCCGAGGACCTCGATAGCCTCCTTGGCGCGCAGGCTGGTGAGTTCGCTGTCGAACGCAAGTCGCCAGCCCTCCCTCGACGCCCCGAAATAGCGCGGACCTCGGCGATCGACGTCGGCTGCAACCCGACTCCTTCTCGATCTCCTGAGGGCGGGGACGTCGGCGCCGCTGTCGTCGTAACCGTCACCGTGCTCGTCGTCAATGCCGTGGGCGCGACTCCGGGCATAACCTGCTGCAGGCTCGGATGCCGCGGGGGCCAGAGGCAACACGATGGCGGCGGCTGCCGCCGAAGGCCCAGCCTCCTGAACTGCTGGCCCGCCGGTTGCTGCGCCAAGGCGGAACCGCTCGTCGCATGTGCGCCGCCGATGCCGGCCGCGGCGCGCACGGCACGACCACGCAGCTGCCGCGTGCGGTCCTCCCTCGAACATGTCGTCCTAAGGGAGCCGCGCCGGCTCACCCTTGAGACAGTATCTGTCCCAGGTGTGCGCGCTTACGGCCTAACCACGCAAGGCAGCGCACCTCGGGAAGGACCTCGAATCTGAGAGGATCCTGATGCTGCTGCTGCTGCTGCTGCTGCTGCTGCTGCTGCTGCGCTCCTCCTCCTCCTCCTCCTCCTCCTCCTCCTCCTCCTCCTCCTCCTCGTCCTCGTCCTCCTCGTCCTCCTCGTCCTCCTGGTCCTCCTCCTCCTCCTCCTCCTCCTCCTCCTCCTCCTCCTCCGCCTCCGCCTCCGCCGCCTCCTCCTCCTCCTCCTCCTCCTCCTCCTCTCCTCCTCCTCCTCCTCCGCCTCCTCCGCCTCCTCCGCCTCCTCCTCCTCCTCCTGCTCTCTCCTGCTCTCCTGCTCCTCCTGCTCCTCCTGCTCCCCTCCTCCTCCTCCTCCTCCTCCTCCTCCTCCGCTCCGCCTCCTCCGCCTCCTCCTCCTCCGCTTCTTCTTTTTTTCTTCTTCTTCTTCTTTTTTTCTCCTCCTCCTCCTCCTCCTCCTCCTCCTCATCCTCCTCCTCCTCCGCCTCCTCCGCCTCCTCCTCCTCCTCCTCCTGCTCCGGCTCCTGCTCCTGCTCCTGCTCCTGCTCCTGCTCCTGCTCCTCCTCCTCCTCCTCCTCCTCCTCCTCCCCCTGCTCCTCCTCTCCTCCTCCTCCGCCTCCGCCTCCGCCTCCGCCTCCGCCTCCGCCTCCGCCTCCGCCTCCGCCTCCTCGACCTCCTCCTCCTCCTCCTCCTCCTCCTCCTCCTCCTCCGCCTCCGCCTCCGCCTCCGCCTCCTCCTCCTCGTCCTCCTGGTCCTCCTCGTCTTCCTCGTCCTCCTCGTCCTCCTCGTCCTCCAGATCAGGGTCGCGTCGGGTGGTCGATCGATCCCTCGCGCGATCGCCAGCGATCAGGCCGCCCAGGAGGTCGGGCTCACGCGAGCCGATCGGCGCCCCTGGGGGGGTGAGGCATCCCTTGCCTCGCGGGCCTCCCCCCTTGGGCCCGATACGCGGCCGCGCGCTGCTCCTGGCGCCGCCGCTGCCGCCGCGCCGCAGCCCGCGCCTCGCGGCTGGAGACGGCGGCCAAGGAGCCAGCTTGGCATCGCCGAGACCGCCAGCGACGGTCCTCGGCGCGCGTGCTGAAGGCAGCCTGCCTGCTGGCGCCGCCGGCCGTGGCTCTATGTGGTGTGCGCCCCCGACGGAGGTGAGGCGCCCCGCGGCGAGCAAAAGCCAGCGGCGCGCATGGAGGAGGCTGCTCCTGGCGACCAGCCGCCAGGCCGCCCTGGACCACGGGCTGGTCGAGCTGGATTTCGGCGCCTGGCCAGCCACGCCCTTCGACTACGACTTCGTCGAGGGCTGGCTGCAGGAACCCGCGCGCGAGAAGTTCTGTGCTGCGCTAGGGGCCCCAAGCGTTTCTTGGCTCCCGAAGCGGCACCCCGCCTAGGCGAAACTCGACTGCGTCGTCGCCAAATTCTCCCTCGTCCTCCCTCGTCCTCCTCGTGCCTCCTCGTCCTCGTCCTCGTCCTCCTCGTCCTCCTCCTCCTCCTCCTCCTCCTCCTCCTCCTCCTCCTCCTCCTCCTCCTCCACCTCCTCCTCCTCCTCTCTCCTCCTCCTCCTCCCCCTCCCCCCCCTCCCCCTCCCCCTCCTCCTCTCCCCCTCCTCCTCGCCTCCGCCTCCCCCTCCCCCTCCCCCTGCGCCTCCCCTCCCTCCTCCTGCCTCCTCCTCCTCCTCCTCCTTCCTCCTCTCCTCCTCCTGCTCCTCCTGCTCCTCCTGCTCCTCCTGCTCCTCCTGCTCCTCCTGCTCCTCCTGCTCCTCCTGCTCCCTGCTCTGCTCCTCTGCTCCTCCTGCTCCTGCTCCTGCTCCTGCTCCTCCTGCTCCTGCTCCCTGCTCCTCCTCCTCCTCCTCCTCCTCCTCCTCCTCCTCCTCCTCCTCCTCCTCCTCCTCCTCCCTCCTCCTCCTCCTCCTCCTCCTCCTCCTCCTCCTCCTCCTCCTCAAACCCCCTGAGTCGCCGCAGCTGCTGGCGCGACGTGGCTGTTGTCTGCGCCTGCGGCGGCCTCTGCGCCTGCTGCGCCACCAGCAGCCGCGCCATCGGGGATCTGCGGGAGCATGTTCCCGGAGGCCCTCCCAGGAACATGATTAGGGATCTCTCCGGCGAGGTCCGGCGGGAGCGCAAGCGGCGGCGCGGGCAACGCGCCTCTGCCAGACGCGGCGTCGGCGCTCGGCGGCCCTGCTAAGCTGCTGTCGGCGGCGGCCCGGCCCAACACGAACGACGAGCTGACCTCGAAGTGCCATTCGCCGCCTTCTTTGTGCCCCAGCAGCGCGCCGTGCGTAACATCGTGCACCGCGCGGAAGTACAGCCTCGGCACCGCGCGGGGCTCGAAAGACCCATGCTGGTCCTGTAGGCGCGGGTGCACCACGGCTCCGAAAGGCGGGATGCCTGAGAAGGAGCCCCCCTGCGCGGCGCGTCTCTGACACCACGCTGCGTTGCAGACCGCGGCTGGCCATAGGGCCTGGCGGTCGCCCGCGGCGATGCCATCTGCAAGCAACATTGCGCGCGCCCTGCCCTTGCGATGGCTCGCTCAGCTCGACCATTCGAGCTCGGTTCGGGGCCGGCCGCGCTGGTGGTCGCGATGGCGTGGCGCGCGGCCATCTCGCGCTTGACAGCAAGCCCCGCCAGCTCAGCCACGCGGTCCGCATGGATGCGGTAGACCGCCTTGGAGGCGAGCTCCGCGCAGACCTCGCCGTTGATCGACTCCATCGCCGCCAACGTCTCGCTCGACGTCGTTCTGGCCGGCGGCTGGACGTCACGTAGTGCTACGTCTTCGGCTCCGCTGGTAGCTGCGCGCCCTCGCACTGCCCATCGTCCCCCGCCTCCTCCTGCGACGGCGCCCGGGCTGCTGCGATGAAGAAACGCGCGTTCATGGCGGCGCGCTGCGCGACCGCGCCAGCCGCGCCGGCCGCCCAAGCCCCCGGAAGAGGCAACGCTTCCAGGTCGGCAAGTTCTGTGGCGCTCGGATCCTGGAGCTCCGCGCCGGCGCGCGCGAAGGTCTCGTTCTCCTCCGCGGTCGCCGCGTCGCTGCGGGTAAACGCAGCGAAAATCGCCGCCATGAAGTACGCGACGCGGCGCGGCTGATCCCCCTGCCACCTGCTCGGCCACCGCCCAGGCGGGCGCGGCCCCGACATATCCACGCTCAGCTGCCCGCCCGCGCGCGTCGTCTGGTCAAGCCGCAGGCGCCGGCGCGTCCGACCTGCGGCTCGCTGGCACTCGCCGCGCTCCGCCATGAAGCGGGGTGGCCCTCGGCGCGATGGCGCCGCAGATCCTGCGGGCTCACCGCGGCGGCAATTGCCCGCGCCAGCGCAGCGCGAGCTCGACGCTCGCGCATGGCGGCCCTCAGCTGCCTCAGCACGTTGGCGCTGCCCTCGCCCAGGTAGCTGGGCCCGCCGTCCCCGATGACGTCGATCGCCCAGCCATCCGGCAGCCGCGCCTCGCAAAGCGACGGGCCCCAATTCATCTGGAGGCCGAGCTCCTCGTCCACCGCCGCGAGCGGAAAAAGATGGCTGCAGCTCCGTGGGCGAATAGACGCACGACGCCCCACCCACGCCGAGCTGCGCCTCCTGGCCGCCGGTCGCCATCTGGAGCTCAACGCTCGTTGTCGCGGCTGGCGGCGGCGCCGCCGCGCCTCCAAGCGACCGCGCGACACCAACTCACGACTGGCCCCCGCGTCTGCCAGAAGCAGTGGGCGGCCGAGGGAAACGCGCTCCAGCGTCGATGCGCCTGCGGGCGCCGCTGCTGCAGCTGCCGCGCGCTCCGGCGCTTCGAAATCGCCCGCCGGGGGGCGCCATCTTCGCCAGCTGTGGCGGGGGGCCCGCCGTCGACGTCCAGAAGGCCTCGACTTCGGCGCCGCCCGCGGGCCTGGCGCTCGCTCCAGCGCCGATGCCCTGGGCAGCAAGCGAGTTGAGCATCAACTGACGCCCCTCGGAACGGCCTCGGGCCTCGGCCTGTTGGAGGGCCGCCGCGCAGGCCTCAGGAGCCCTTCGCAACGCAGGAGCGCCGCCAGACTGCCGAGATGGCACTCCACCAACGGCGGCAGAAGATCCGGCTGCTTCAGCGGCGGTCGCGGCAGCATCTCCTGCCGCTCCAGCGTTGGCGACGCGGGCGGCGGGCTCGGCGCGCGGCCGCGGGCAGCTGTCGATCCGGTGTTCGGTGGCGCCGCAGTTGGTGCACTCCCCCCCGGACTTCTCTGGCCTTCGGCGAAGGCCGGTGCACTGGGCGCCCTTGCGGCAGCTGCCCTCCGACTCAAAGAGAATCGGCAGGGCCTCTGTCCAGGCTCGCCGTTCCTGCCATTCCCTTTGGCCTCTGGCTTCCCCTTGGCCTTCGTCTTGGCCTTTGCCTTGGGGCGGGGTCTGGTGCCGTTCTGCTGCTGCTGGCGCTGCGTCTGCCGGGAAAGCTGCGGCTCAATGGCAGCCGCTTTGGCTGCCACGCTCGGCGCCATAGCAGCCGAATCCCCCCCGCTCAGCTCTCGCGCCTCGGCCGCCAGATAGCGCAAGTGCTCGTCGACTGCAGCCTGGCTGCGCGAGCTGGTGCCGGAGATGCCGCGCGACATCTCGAAGCTGAAGAGCCGGCGCTCGAAGCTGCGATCGCGCTTACACATCTCCCCAGACAGCCTCCTGAGCGCGAAGAGCTGGACGGTGGGATCAGGGGCCGTGGCGCCCAACCTCTGAAGCCGAGTCCACTCGAATTTCCACCTCTGGAGCGCCGCGTAGCACTCGGCGGCGGGGGGTGCGCCTGGCAGG
The DNA here is from genome assembly GCA_963575745.1 of Prorocentrum cordatum. NCBI lineage: Eukaryota > Dinophyceae > Prorocentrales > Prorocentraceae > Prorocentrum > Prorocentrum cordatum. Next base: position 747,881 of record CAUYUJ010015438.1, read on the forward strand.
CCACGGCGTTCGACGGCCTCCAGGGTCGCTTCGCGATCCTTGAGCGCCACCGGCCCCGCCTCGACAGCAGCGGCGAAGACGATCTCGCTGCGCACCAGCTGGCGCGTCGCCAATGCATGGGACTGGACCGTCTCAGGCCTGTCTTTCAACAACAGCCGGCAAAACCTCATCTCCACCGCGCGCGTGCCAGGCGCCTGCGCCCAGCCGCACTGCGGACGGATCAGTGGGCGCCGAAGCGGGTCGAGGGAGATGCGCTCCTCGTGCGCCGCCCCCATGCTCGCCCGAAGCGAGCCCCACCACGCCTCGACAGCGGCGTGCTTACCCGCAATCTTCAACGTACTCTTCTGCAGCCACTCCTCGTAGCCGCTGGCCTTGGACGCGCCCTTGCTCCAGACGAGCTTCGGCACGTCCTCGCCCTTCACTCTGCTCAGAACCGACGCGAGGCCCGCGTCCGCTCGCACAACGCCGTCGCCGGGCGCTGCACGCGCACCGGCGCCTCCGGCAAGCGGCGGCGGCGGCGGTGGCGGCGGCGGCCCGCTCGCCCTGCCGCCGAGCGCGCCCATCTGCTGAGCGGCTGCTGCGGCGGCGGCGGCCTGAGGCAAATGCCATAGCGACGGAGGCGCTTCCTGATCCTCCAGCGCTGGCAGCGCCACTGCCAACCCATGGCCAGCCCGCGCCCAGTCCTGCGAAAGCGGTGCCAAAACAGCTGCTGGATGCGCCCGCAACCGTGGCCGCGCCGCTCGCTAGCGGTGCCGAGCCGAAAAAGCTCGGCCTCGGCGGTTGCAGGCTTCCGGCACCCGCCGTGGCGATGCCAAACAGTCCTTGCTGCATGAAGCTGGCTGCGGCCAAAGGCCCACTGTCCACGCCGCTCGCCAGCGAATGAGGGTCGCCGCCATCGGCGCCCACGAAATCTTGCACCGCGCTGGCATTCGGCGCGAGAGCTGCGGCGGCTCTGGCGTCCGTGCCGGCAGCAGCTGGAGTCTCAGCAGCGCGGCTTGGAGCCCTAGTTCCTCCTCCTCGTCCTCTGCATCGTCGCCTGCAGGCCCCTGTGGCTGCGGCGTCGCCGGCGCGGGCATCTCAGCGCCGCTGCCTCCGCCTGGCGTTGCGTACCCGCCGGCCCGCGACTCGAGCTCGGCCCTAAGCCTCACGATCTCCGCCTCGAGAGCCGCGACCCTGTCGCCATCGTCGGCGGTTTGGCTGAGTCTGGGCGGGCCGGCGGCAGGCTGCGGCAGCGCCTGGGGCGTGTCCAAGCGCGCGGGCCCGCCGATCATGGGCGCGCCGCCGAAAGTCTGGCGCGCTCCGGCCATAGCTCCGCTGATCAGCCGCGTGGCGCCAGTGGCGACGCCTATGGCAGTGGCGCCGACCACCTGGCCGGCAGCTGCCTGCCACTCGCGACTGCGCGGCCCATCTGCGAGGCCATATGCCCTGTCCACGTCGCGCGCCGCTGGGCGAGGAACATGTCCTTGAGACCCAGGCAGGTGTAGCAGACGACCGTCATGCTCACGACCTGCACGCAGTGCGCGTGGACCTCGGCGCCGCAATGGCCGCAGGCGACCGAAGGTCCAACGAGCACGTCGAAGCATGCACGGCACTGGCGGAAGTGCATCGCGACCTGCTGGTTCTGGAAGTCGACGGTGGTTGCAGTTGGGCTCATAACCCGTTGAAGAGCTAGCCGTCCGACATCTCCGTCTCCGCCTTCGAACATGTGTCGTCCAAGATGTCTTGCCCTCTAGCGAGCCTCCTGAGCAGCTTGAGGGCCTCTGGAGGCCAGATGGGCAATGCATCCCTCAAGTGTGGTGGCACGGGAAGTCGAAATCGTACTCTCAAGAATGTGTTCACTGAGATAGCTAGGCGAGTGTAGAGGCGCTCTCGCTCGCTGGTATCGGTTCGGGAGTGTACCATGTTTTTCGCACGCAGTGCGACCAGTCCTTGAGCCAAAGTGGTTATGGACAGCTTCTGTCCGCAGGCAGGGGTGGCGTTGCCGCCACCTCCGCCTCAAGCACATAATACCTACCTGAGGTGATCCAGGAGGTGGCGTTGCCACCGCCTCCCAGTCAGCACCGAATCCGTGACACGGGAGGTGGCGTTGCCACCGCCTCCCGGTCAGCACCGAGTCCGTGACACGATGTATGGCTGAATTGGCGTGCTGGCCCCTATCGATGCAGCGGCGGCCCCAAAGTATCGGGCCGCCGCACTCGGAATCTGAGAGAACTGGCGGGTCCTGGGCTCGGAACGCAACACAATATAGGCATGTGGGCGCGACACTGTGGCAATCAAAACGGTCGCCGGATGAGAGCCGAGAGACCAGAAAGTCGAACGTACAATCCATGCAATACGCATTCATATATAATTCGCCGGCCCAACGGGCCAGAGGCGTGCTAAGATCTCCGGTGACTGCTTTACAATATTTCTACTTCGCGCGCGCGGGGCGGCCCCTGGGGGCCCCCGGGCGGAAAGTACCCCGGCAAGGTCCCGAGAGAGTCCCGGGAGGAGTCACCAGGGCGCTCCAGCAGCGCACCAACGCGGCTCCGAGACGTCCCCGAGAGCCCCAAGAAGGGCCAAGAGGCTTCCAAGAGGCCCCCAAGATGCTACATGAGGGGTCCGAGATGCCACAAGATCGCTCCAAGACGCCCACGATGGCCCCCAGACGCCCCAAGAGGCCTCCAAGAGCACTCCCGAGAGGGCCCCAAGAGGCAAAATTCACTGCTTTTCCTTAGGTTTTGAAGAGATTTTGGCGTTTCCACCTTTTCGGCTTCACGACACCCCAAGACGGCCCAAGAGGCCCCCAAGACCGCCCCAAGACCGCCCCAAGAGGGCCCAAGAGGCCCCCAAGAGGGCCCCAAGACGGCCCAAGAGGGCTCCAAGACGGCCCAAGAGGCCTCCAAGACGGCCCAAGAGGGCCCCAAGAACGCCCCAAGAGGGACCCCAGGGGGGGAACACGAAACAATATTTCGAGCCCTCGGCCCTCAGAAGTCCCCAGGAGGCCCCAAGAGGCCCCTAAGAGGCCCCAAGAGGCCCCCAACAGGCCCTCAGGAGGCCCCCAAGAGGCCCCCAAGCGGCCCCAGGAGGCCACCCAAATGCCCCCCCGAGCACGCAAGCAAGTGCCAGCGACGCTACACTATGGGCCGGCGGAATGAGCGAAGCGATTCAATAACTACAACCACGCGCGCGCTTCGCCCGCGCTTAGGTTCTGTCGAGTCACAGACCCAGGAATCCTCCTCCTCCTCCTCCTCCTCCTCCTCCTCCTCCTCGTCTTCCTCCTCATCCTCGTCCTTTCCCGAGCGATACAATAACAACTTGCGTGGAACCCCTCTCGGGCCCATCTTGGGGCTCTCTTGGGCCGCCTTTGGAGCCTCTTGGAACGTCCTGGGTCTCTCGTGGGGGCTTCTTGGAGCTCTCTTGGCGCCTCCTGGAGCCTCCTGGGGCCGAAAGCTCGGAATTCTACAGTGGCTTTCTCCCTCTGGGACCCCTCTCGGGCACGCCTTGGGGCTCTCTTAGGCCATTTTGGAGTCCAATTTTGCCGTCCTGGGCGCCTCGTGAACCGTCTTGGAACTCTCTTGGGGGCCACCTAGGCCGTCTTGGGAGCCTCTTCGGACGTGTTGGACGCGGTGAAAACCCAACAGGCGACCATGCGAAAAGTATACGTTTTCCCATAGGAATGGGACCATTTTTGCTTCTTGGACCTCTCTTGGGGTGCCTCTCGGAACGTCTTGGGCTGATTTTGGAAGCCTTTTGGCGCCTCTGGGCGGCGTTTTGGCGCCTCCTGGGATGTGTTGGGCCGGAAGCTCGGAATTCGAGAGTGGCTTTCTCCTTCTGGGACCCCTCTCGAAGTCGTCTTGGGGTTCTCTTGGGCCGTCTTGGGGCCGTCCTGAGCCACTCGTGCGCAGCCTTGGAGCGCTCCCGGAGGCCTCCTAGGCCGTCTTGGAGGCCTCTTGGGCCGTCTTGGACGCGGTGAAAGCCCAAGATGCGAACATGCGAAAAATATACGTTTTCCCATAGGAATGGCACGATTTTGTTTCTTGGACCTCTCTTGGGGTGCCTCTCGGAACGTCTTGGGGTGCTTTTGGGAGCCTTTTGGCGCCTCTTGGCGGCATTTTGGCGCCTCCTGGAGCCTCTTGGGCCGGAAGCTCGGAATTCGAGGTTGGCTTTCTCCGTCTGGGACCCCTCTCGAACTCGTCTTGGGACTCTCTTGGGCCGTCTTGGGGCCGTCCTGGGCCACTCGTGCGCAGCCTTGGAGCGCTCCCGGAGGCCTCCTAGGCCGTCTTGGGCGCCTCTTGGGCCGTCTTGGACGCGGTGAAAGCCCAAGAGGCGAACATGCGAAACATATACGTTTTCCCATAGGAATGGCACGATTTTTGCTTCTTGGGCCTCTCTTGGGCTGCCTCTCGGAGCGTCTTGGAGGCTTCTGGGACCTTCTTGGGGCGTCTTGGAAGGCATCTGGAGCCATCGGAGCGCGTTCCGAAGCCGCCTGCGAACGATCTTGGACGGCGTCCGGCGGTCCGACGAGCCTCCGGGCCCCCCGGGGCCTACATTTGCGGTCGGGGTCCCGGCCCCGGGCCCCCGGACCCGGTGCGCCGTTATATGTATATAACTGCTCGAATTTTAGCCCTGGGCGAAGAGGTGATGTACACAATTTTGACTCCCCGGCCGGGTAGATGTCACCGCACTGTCCGAGGAACTGGTTTCAAAATTGATGTTCCCGGGAGGGCCTCCGGGAACTTGATTCGGTAACTTCCCCGATCCACGCGCTCTGCAGGGGGGGTGGGGGACGCCTTTCCCGACGCCATTCGATGCTTGGGAGCCGGGGGGGGGTCGCTCTGCAAGAGGGGGTGGGTGGACGCGTGCTCGGGAGCCGGGGCGGGTTCGCTCTGCAGGGGGGGGATCCACGCGCTCTGCAGGGGGGGTGGGGGACGCCTTTCCCGACGCCATTCGATGCTTGGGAGCCGGGGGGGGGTCGCTCTGCAAGAGGGGGTGGGTGGACGCGTGCTCGGGAGCCGGGGCGGGTTCGCTCTGCAGGGGGGGGGGCGGGGTCGCCATGCCCGGCGCCATTCAGTGAGGGTTCGCTCTGCAGGGGGGGGGGACGCCATTCCCGGCGCCGCCATGCAGTGCTCGGGGGCGGGGGGGCTTTGCTTCCGCGACGGTCCCAGAGGCTCCCGAGACCGCGTCAAGACGGCTCGAAAGGCTCCCAAGACGACTCCAAAACGGCCCAAGAGCGCGCCCTCCACTTCCTCCTCCTCCTCCTCCTCCTTCTCCTCCTCCTCATGCTCCTTCCTCTCTGCTCCACCTCCTTCACCTCTCCTCCCTCATCCCTCCCTCCCTCCCTTCCTCCCCTCCTCCTTTCTCCCTCCTCCCTCCTCCCCCCTACTTCTTGCCTCCTCATTCCTTCCTCTTCCCTCGTCCTCCCTCCTCTATCCTCTTCCTCCCTCCTCACAAAAGCCAACAACAGCCCCAGGATGGCCCCTTAGGAGCTCCACAAGATGTGGAGACGGAAGACGCAGTATATGTTGGTGCACCTCATCCTCTTCAGCATCTGCATCATAACCGTCGTCATCAGCATCCCCACCACCATCACCATGGTCAACATCATATGCCTCCTCCTCCTCCTCCTCCTCCTCCTCCTCCTCCTCCTCCTCATCATCATCATCATCATCATCATCATCATCATCATCATCATCATCATCATCATCATCATCATCATCATCATCATCATATTCTTCATCATCATCATCAACATCAGTATCATCAACAACAGCATCATCATCATCAACAACATCATGATCATCATCATCAAAAACGTCAGCATCATCAACAATATCACCATCACAACGCCGACGTCACCAACTGCATCATCTTTAGTACCCTGAGAATTCACATCATCAACATCAACACCAACGTCATCCTTAATATCAACATCACAATGGGCACACCGCTATCATCTTCACAACCACCATCACCATCACCAACATCAGAATCCAGAATATCGTCGTCATCATCACTATCGTAATGCTCCTCAGCATGTCCATTACCGTGATAATCAACATCATCATCATAATCATCATCATCAACATCACCGTCATCACAATCATTATCCGGAGTGCCCCGGATCGTCGGCACTGGCCAGAGGCCAGCAAAATATGAGGAGTCTCAAGCGGGAGCCGCTGTTGCAGTAAACAAGGGGCTAACATCACAGTCTGAAGCTCAATACTGATGTCTGAAAAAAACAATGTTCGAGAGTAGGCCTTGGTCGTGAAATTTGACACTACGCTACAACACTACGCTAACGTCACGCAAACCGTAGCGTAGTGTCATAGCGTAGTGTCACCCCCAGGTGTCCCTAGCACTACGCTATGACATTACGCTAAATGTAGCATAGTGTCATAGCGTAGTGTCACGCCAATGTGTCCCAAACACTGCGCTATGACATGCTAGCCATAGCGCAATGTCTTAGCGTAGTGTCACGCCCAAGTGTCCCCAACACTACGCTATGACACTACGCCATCCGTGGCAAAGATTCCTCTCTCCCGCAGAAGAGTCACGCAAAACTCTAAGGAAAAACAAACGACACAAAAACGATTCCTCCTCCCCCGCCTCAACCGTTACGTAATGTCATAGTTTAGAGTCACGCCCAAATGCCCCGGATACTACGCTGCGACACTACGCTACCGGTATCGTAGTGTCCTCTCTCACGGAGCAGAGTCTAGCAAAACTTCAAGGAAAAAAAGACTCCGTCCGCCTCCACCGTAGCGTAGTGTCATGGCGTAGTGCCACGCCAAAGTGGTCCCAACACTACACTACACTATGACACTACGCTACCGGTATCGTAGTGTCCTCTCTCACGGAGCAGAGTCTAGCAAAACTCCAAGGACAAATAAACCAACCAAACATTGATTCCTTCTCCCCCGCCTCCACCGTAGCGTAGTGTCATAGAGTAGTCAAGTAGTGTTACGCCAACGCTACGCTACGACACTACGCTACCGGTAGCGTGGTGTCCTTTCACAGGCAGGGTCAAGCAAAACCTTAAGGAAAAGCAAACGAAAACATCAAAAACGTCTACCCCGCCTCCACCGCAGCGTAGTGTCATAGCGTAGTGTCACGCCAGAAGTGCCCGAAACCATGCGCTATGGCACTACACTAACGGTATCGAATAATCCTCTCTCGCGGAACAGTCAAGCAACACACGGAAGAAAAACAAACGAAAAAAACAATCCCTTCTCCCAAGCCTCCACGTAGCGGAGTGTCATGGCGTAGTGTAGTGTCACGCCCAAGTGTCCCCAACACTACGCTATGACAGTACGCTACCAGCATCGTAGTGTCCTCTCACAGGCAGAGTCAAGCAAAACTCCAAGGAAAAACAAACGAACAAAAACAACGATTCCTTCTCCCCCGCCTCCACCGTAGCGTAGTGTCACGCCAAAGTGCCCCCAACACTACGCTGTGACACTACGCTAACCGTAGCAAACTGTCATAGCGTAGTGTCACGCCCAAGTGCCCCCAACACTACGCTGTGACACTACGCTAACCGTAGTGTGCTGTCATAGTGTAGTGTCACGCCCAGGTGTCCCCAACACTACGCTATGACACTACGCTAACCGTAGCGTACTGTCATAGCGTAGTGTCACGCGTGTCACGCACAAATGTCCCCAACACTATGCTGTGACACTACGCTAACCGTAGCGTAGTGTCACACCCAGGTGTCTTCAACACTACGCTATGACACTATGATGCGGGTAGCGTAAGGGCATAGCCAGTTGGCTTCAACACTACGCTATGACACTACACTAGCTTTACTTTCTTCACGGTTAAGAGTTCAAATTACGCTGCTGAAGAACCCCACGTACTTGATTTAAATATGATGTGCTTGCTTATGTTTTTAATATATGCGCAGCCCTGCGTTCTGAGCCCTCGTCGCGAATGTTTCCCTATGTGTCATCCAACGCCATATTGCTTGCCACGCTTTGCGAGCCCGCAACGGATAGGGAGACCACCCCCAGCGCACCCCCTGTCGTGTCGAGGAAGTGCCACGCCTGCCACGCTTTGCGAGCCCGCAACGGATAAGGATACCACCCCCAGCGCACCCCCTCTGGTGTCGAGGAAGTGCCACGCCTGCCACGCGTTGCGAGCCCGCAACGGATAGGGAGACCACCCCCAGCACCCCCCCCCCTGTGGTGTCGAGGAAGTGCCACGCCTGCCACGCTTTGCGAGCACGCAACGGATAAAGATACCACCCCCAGCGCACCCCCTGTGGTGTCGAGGAAGTGCCACGCCTGCCGCGCTTTGCGAGCCCGTCAAGGGTAGGGAGATCAACCCCAGCGCATCTCTTGTGGCGTCGGGGAAGTGCCTCGCCTGCCACGCTTTGCGAGCTCGCAGCGGATAAGGATACCGCCCCCAACGCACTCCCTGTGGTGTCGAGGAAGTGCCGCGCCTCCCACGCTTTGCGAGCCCGAAACGGATAGCGTCCCCACCCACAGGTCCCCCCCCTGTGGTGGCGAGGAAGTGCCACGCCTTCCTGCCACGTCCTGTGCGGCCGAAAAGGATAGCGTCCCCCCCCCCCACCGCTCCCCCCTTGGTGTCGTGGTAGTGCCACGCCTGCCACGCTTTGCGAGCCCGAAACGGATAGCGTCCCACCCTCAGCCCCCCCCTGTGGTGTCGAGGAAATGCCACGCCTGCCACGCTGTGCGAGGCCGCAACGGATAGGGAGACCACCCCCTGCGCACCCCCTGTGGTGTCGAGAAAGTGCCACGACTGCCACGCTTTGCGAGGCCGCAACGGATTGCAGTCCCCACCCACAAGCTTCCCCCCACCCGCGTGGTGTCGAGGAAGTGCCACGCCTGCCACGCTTTGTACCGGCCCGAAACGGGATTTGCGTCCCCTACCCACAGGGGGGGGGGGCCTCCCCCGCCCCCCCCCCTGTGGTGTCGAGGAAGTGCCACGCCAGCCCGAAACGGATAGCGCCCCAACACAGCTCCCCCCTGTGGTGTCGAGGAAGTGCCCACGACTGCCCCGCTTTGCGAGCCGGAAACGGATACCGTCCCCACCCACAGCTCCCCCCCTGGTGGTGTCGAGAGAAGTAGCCAAGGCCTGCCACGCTTTGCGAGCACGACCGAAACGGATAGCGTCCACCACCCAATGCTCCGCCCCCTGGTGGGTTGTCGAGAATTACATGTACAAGCGCCTGCTGCAGCGAGCCGATCGCGTCCCCACCCACAGCTCCCCCCGTGTGGTGTCGAGGAAGTGCCACGCCTGCCACGCTTTGCGAGCCAGAAACGGATAGCGTCCCCACCCACAGCTCCCCCCTGTGGTGTCGAGGAAGTGCCACGCCTGCCACGTTTTGCGAACCCGAAACGGATAGCGTCCCCACCCACAGCTCTCCCCATGTGGTGTCGAAGAAATGCCACGCCTGCCACGCTTCGCGAGCCCGAAACGGATAGCGTCCCCACCCACAGCCATCCCCCTGTGGTGTCGAGGAAGTGCCACGCCTGCCACGCTTTGCGAGCCCGGAACGGATAGCGTCCCCACCCACAGCTCCCCCCCTGGGGAGTCGAGGGAGTGCCACGCCTGCCACGCTTTGCGAGCCCGAAACGGATAGCGTCCCCACCCACAGCCCCCCCCCCTGTGGTGTCGAGGAAGTGCCACGCCTGCCACGTTTTGCGATCCCGAAACGGACAGCGTCCCCACCCACAGCTCCCCCCGTGTGGTGTCGAGGAAGTGCCACGCCTGCAACGCCCTGGGCCCCCAGTGGTGCTGAGAAAATGCAGCGCCTGCCACGCTCTGCGAGCGTGTCAAGCTGAGCTGAGCCGAGCTGGGTTGTGCTGAGCCGTGCTGGGTTGTGCTGAGCTGTGCTGAGCTGAACCGAGCTGTGCTGCGCTGAGCTGAGCTGAGCTGTGCTGTGCTGCGCTGTGCTGCGTGCTGAGCTGTGCTGAGCTGTGTGCTGTGCTGAGCTGAGCTGAGCTGAGCTGTGCTGTGATGTGCTGTGCTGTGCCGTGCTGTACGAAGAGTGAGGCGTGTGTGCGTGAGTGTCGCGCGTGCGGCGCGGCAAGGAATTACGCTACCGAGGAACCCCACACACTGATAATATTATGCGTTTGCTTGTCGTTATCACTTATGCGCAATCCTGCGTTGTAAACCCTCGTCGCGAATCGTCGTCGTTTTTTGTCGAACTCGTCGTCGTACTCGTCGTATTCGTCGCCGTAACATGCGGAGAGCACCACTCCGCTTGCGCATCGGCGCGAGATCTCCACACTGACCTCGCCGCCCGTCAGAACCATGGCGTTTGTCATCGCCAGACACGGAGGCGGCAAGTTTAGGCGGCATGACTGCCGCGTGCAGGAAGGGCGGAGCTCTGAAGTAGGATTACAGGAGCGCGCCTGCGTGAGAGCGCAGGCGCGCCGAGCCGGTTGGAGCCAAGGTGTTTACAGTTCATGACAAGATACGAACTCCCACCCCAAGCGCACCCCCTTATGTGTCGAGGAAGTGCCACGCCTGCCACGCCACACACGTATAAACGCATATTAGCCCCCACTGTTGTCCCCCCCATCCTAGGCGTCGAGGACGTGAAAATCCGGCCATCGCTTTGGCGAGCCGGAAAGCATAGGGCCCCACCCCCCAGCGGAACCCCTCTGGTTGTCGAGGAATGTGCCTCGCCTGCCCACGCTTTGCGAGTCCCGCAGCGGATAAGGATACCACCCACAGCGCACCCCCTCTGGGGTCGAGGAAGTGCATTGCGCCTGCCACGCTTTTGCTGAGATGCGTAACGCATTAGTGCCCCCACCCCCAGCGCTCCCTCTGGTTCGAGGATAGTGCCAGCCTGCCACGCTCGCAGAGACCGAAACGCATAGGGCCCCCACCCCCAGAGCACCCCCTCTGGTGTCGAGGGAAGTGCCAAGCCTGCCACGCTTTGCTGAGCCCGAAACGAATTTCGCCCCCACCCCAGTCGCACCCCTCTGGTGTCGAGGAAGTGCCACGCCTCTGCCACGCTTCGCGAGCGATCGCATTAGGGCCCCACCCCGCGCAACCCCTTCTTGGTGTATCGGAAGTCGCCCACGCCTACCACGTTTTGCGAGCCCGAAAACGCATATGGCCCCCAACCCCAGCGCACCCCCTCTGGTGTCGAGAAGTGCACGTCCGCTTCGCCGTGGAGCCTGAAGCGCATTTGCCCCCACCCCCAGCGCCCCATTTCTGGTGTCGAGGACGTGCAACGCCTGCCACGTATTTGGAGCCCGAATACGCATAGGGCCCCCACCCCCAGCGCACCCCCTCTGTGTCGAGGAAAGTGCCACGCCTGCCACGCTTCGCGAGCCCGAAGCGCATAGGGCCCCCACCCCCAGCGCACCCCCTCTGGTGCCGAGGAAGTGCCACGCCTGCCACGCTTTGCAAGCCCGAAACGCATAGGGTCCCCGCTCCCAGCGCACCCCTTCTGGTGTCGAGGAAGTGCCGCGCCTGCCACGCTTTGCGAGCCCGAAACGCATAGGGCCCCCCACCCCCAGCGCACCCCCTGTGGTGTCGAGGAAGTGCCACGCCTGCCACGCTTTGCGAGCCCGAAACGCATAGGGCCCCCACCTCCAGCGCACCCCTTCTGGTGTCGAGGAAGTACCACGCCTGCCACGCGTTGCGAGACCGAAACACATAGGGCCCCCACCCCCAGCGCACCCCCTCTGGTGTCGATGATATCGAGACAACGCCACCCGTGCCACGCTCTGCCGTTCCGTGCCCTGCGCGCCTGCCCTGTGTGCTGTGCTGAGCTGTGATGTGCTGTGTGGTGCCGAGCTGGGCTGTGCTGAGCTGTGCTGTGCTGTGCTGCGCTGTGCTGTGCTGTGCTAGCGTTGAGCTGTGCTGTGTTATGCTATGCTGTGCTGTGCTGTGCTGTGCTGCGTTGAGCTGTGCTATGCTGTGCTGTGCTGTGCTGTGCTGCGCTGTGTGAGAAGGAGAGAGAGAGAGAGAGGTGAGGTGTGTGAGAGGTGTGTGAGTGTCGCGGGTGCGGCGCGGCAAAGAAGAAAACCCAAACCGCACGAAACATGTGGGGAACCAAAATGTCTACAGTTCTGAATGTGACGCGAACTCTCGCCAGCGCAGACCTATGGTGTCGAGACGTTGCCACGCCTGCCACGCTCTGCGAGCCCGAACCGGATGACACCCCCCACCCCCCGCTCATCCCCCTGTGGTGTCGAGGAAGTGCCACGCCTGCCACGCTTTGCGAGCCCGAACGCATAGCGTCCCCACCCACAGCCCCCCCCTGTGGTGTCGAAGAAGCGCCACGCCTGCCACTCTTTGCGAGCCCGAAACGGATAGAGTCCCCACCCACAGCTCCCCCCCTGTGGTGTCGAGGAAATGCCACGCCTGCCACGCTTTGCGAGCCCGAAACGGATAGCGTCCCCACCCACAGCGTCCCCACCCACAGCTCCCCCCCTGTGGTGTCAAGGAAGTGCCACGCCTGCCACGCTTTGCGAGCCCGAAACGGATAGCGTCCTCACCCACAGCTCTCCCTTGTGGTGTCGTGGAAGTGCCACGCCCGTCACGCTTTGCGAGCCCGAAACGGATAGCGTCCCCACCCACAGCTCCCCCCCCTGTGATGTCGAGCCCGAAACGGATAGCGCCCCCACCCACAGCCATCCCCCTGTGGTGACGAGGAAGTGCCACGCCTGCCACGCTTTGCGAGCCCGAAACGGATAGCGTCCACCCACAGCTCACCCATGTGGAGTCGCGGAAGTGCCACGCCTGCCACGCATTGCGAGCCCGAAACGGATAGCGTCCCCACCACAGCTCCCCCCCTTGTAGGTGGTCGAGGAAGTTGCCCACGCTGCCACGCTTTGCGAGCCCGAAACGGGATAGGGGCCCACCACAGCTCTCTTGGGGGTGTCGTTGGAAGTGCCACGCCCGCCACGCTTGCGATCCCGAGGCCCCGAACGGATAGCGTCCCCACCCTCATGCTCCCCCCTGTGATGTCGAGCCTTCCGACCCTCCGAAAACGGATATCGTCCCCACCCACAAGCATCCCTCCTGTGGTTGTTCGAGGATGCCACGCCTGTACGCTTTGCGAGCCCCGAAAGGTTTAGCGCCCCCAACCCACAGCTCCCCCCGTGGGGAGTCGGGAAGTGACACGCTTTGCCGCTTTGCGAGCACGAAACGGATAGCGTCCCCACCCACAACTCCCCCCCTGTGGTGTCGAGGAAGTGCCACGCCTGCCACGCTTTGCGAGCCCGAAACGGATAGCGTCCCCACCCACAGCCCCCCCCCTCTGTGGTGTCGAGGAAGTGCCACGCCTGCAACGCCCTGGGCCCCCAGTGGTGCAGAGAAAATGCAGCGCCTGCCACGCTCTGCGAGCGTGTCAAGCTGAGTTGAGCCGAGCTGTGCTGTGCTGAGCCGTGCTGGGCTGTGCTGAGCTGTGCTGAGCTGAGCCGAGCTGTGCTGTGCTGAGCTGAGCTGAGCTGTGCTGAGCTGTGCTGCGTTGTGCTGTGTGCTGAGCTGAGCTGAGCTGTGTGCTGTGCTGAGCTGAGCTGATCTGTGCTGTGATGCGCTGTGCTGTGCTGTACGAAGAGTGAGGTGTGTGTGTGTGAGAGAGAGAGAGAGAGAGAGAGAGAGAGAGTCGCGGGTGCGGCGCGGCAGGGAAGAAAACCAGACGCCCACGAAGCATGTGGGGAAGAAAACCAGAACCCCACGAAACATGTGGGGAATTTATGGTAAATATTAACACTCGATGTCTGTAAAAACAAATCTTCGAGCCCTCGGAAACGCACTGCAATTGAAACTTGCGCTACCGAAGAACCCCACATACTTAATGTAGATATGATGTGCTTGCTTATGTTGAATAGATACGCAATCCTGCGTTCTGAGCCCTCGTCGCAGATGTTTCCCTATGTGTCATCCAACGCCATATTGCTTGCCACGCTTTGCGAGCCCGCAACGGATAGGGAGACCACCCCCAGCGCACCCCCTGAGTTGTCGAGGAAGTGCCACGCCTGCCACGCTTTGCGAGCCCGCAACGGATAAGGATACCACCCCCAGCGTACTCCCTGTGGTGCCGAGGAAGTGCCACGCTTGCCACGCTTTGCGAGCCCGCAACGGACAGGGAGACACCCCCAGCCCCCCCCCCCCCCTGTGGTGTCGAGGAAGTGCAACGCCTGCCACGCTTTGCGAGCCCGCAAAAAATAAAAGTACCACCCCCAGCGCACCCCCTGTAGTGTCGATGAAGTGCAACGCCTGTCACGCTTTGCGAGCCCGTCAAGGATAGGGAGACCAACCCCAGCGCATCCCCTGTGGTGTCGGGGAAGTGCCACGCCTGCCACGCTTTGCGAGCTCGCAGCGGATAAGGAGACCATCCCCAGCGCACCCCCTGAGTTGTCGAGGAGATGCCACGCCTGCCACGCTGTGCGAGCCCGTCACGCATAGGGAGACCACCCCCAGCGCAATCCATGTGGTGCCGAGGAAGTGCCAAGCCTGCCACGCTTTGCGAGCCCAAAACGGATAGGGTGACCACTTCCAGCGCACCCCTTGTGGGGCCGAGGAAGTGCCACGCCTGCCACGCTTTGCGAGCCCGCAACGGATAGGGAGACCACCCCAAACGCGCCCCCTGTGGTGTCGAGGAAGTGCCACGCCTGCCACGCGTTGCGAGCCCGCAGCGGATAAGGAGACCACCCCCAGCGCACCCCCTGTGGTGTCGAGGAAGTGCCACGCCTGCCACGCTTTGCGAGCCCGAAACGGATAGCGTCCCCACCCACAGCTCCCCCCCTGTGGTGTCGAGGAAATGCCACGCCTGCCACGCTTTGAGTTGCGATCCCGCAACGGACAGCGTCCCACCCACAGCTCCCCACCTGTGGTGTCGAGGAGGTTTGCACGCCTGACCCGCTTTGCAGCCGTGACACTAGGATAGCGTCCCCTCCACCAGCTCCCCCCCTAGTGGTGTCGAGGAAGTGCCACGCCTGCACGCTTTGCGAGCCACGAAGCGGAGTAGCGTACCCACCACAGTTCCCCCCCCCCCCCTGTGGGTGTCGAGGAAGTGCCACGCCTGCACGCTTTGCGAGCCTAGAAATTACGTTACCGAAGAACCCCACACACTTAGTTTAAAGCTGATGGGCTTGCTTATGTTAAAAAATGCGCAGTCCTGCGTTCTGAGCCCTCGTCGCGCATGTTTCCCTATGTGTCATCCAACGCCATATTGCTTGCCACGCTTTGCGAGCCCGCAACGGATAGGGAGACCACCCCCAGCGCACCCCCTGTCGTGTCGAGGAAGTGCCACGCCTGCCACGCTTTGCGAGCCCGCAGCGGATAAGGATACCACCACCAGCGCACCCCCTGTGGTGTCGAGGAAGTGCCACGCCTGCCACGCTTTGCGAGCCCGCAGCGGATAAAGATACCACCCCCAATGCCGCGCCTGCCACGCTTTGCGAGCCCGCCACGGATAGGGGGACCACCCCCAGCGCAATCCCTGTGGTGCCGAGGAAGTGCCACGCCTGTCACGCTTTGCGAGCCCGTCACGGATAGGGTGACCACACCCAGCGCACCCCCTGTGGTGTCGAGGAAGTGCCAGTGCCACGCCAGCAACGCTGTGCGAGCCCGCAACGGACAGGGAGACCACCCCCAACGCAGTCCCTGTGGTGTCGAGGAAGTGCCACGCCTGCCACGCCTTGCTAGCCCGCACAGATAGGGAGACCACCCCCAGCGCACCCCCTGTGGTGCCGAGGAAGTGCCACGCCTGCCACGCTTTGCGAGCCAGAAACGGATAGCGTCCCCACCCACAGCTCCCCCCCTGTGGTGTCGAGGAGGTGCCACGCCTGCCACGCTTTGCGAGCCCGAAACGGATAGCGTCCCCACCCACAACTCCCCCCCTGTGGTGTCGAGGAAGTGCCACGCCAGCCCGAAACGGATAGCGTCCCCACCCACAGCTCCCTCCCTGTGGTGTCGAGGAAGTGCCACGCCCTGCCACGCTTTGCGAGCCCGAAGCGGATGCATCCCACCCACAGCTCCCCCCTGTGTTGTCGAAGAAGTGCCACGCCTGCCACGCTTTGCGAGCCCGAAACGGATAGCGTCCCCCACCCAACAGCCCCCCCCCCACCCCCTGTGGTGGTCGAGAAGTCCACGCCGAGCTCGAAACAGATAGCTCCCACCCCATCTCTCCCCCCTGTGGTGTCGAGGAAGTTCCACGCCTGCCGCGCTTTGTTGGCGAGCCCGAAACGATAGCGACCCCACCACATCTCCCCCCCTGCGGTGTCGAAGAAGTGCCACTCCTGCACGCTTTGCGAGCCCGAAACGGATAGCGTCCCCACCCACAGCCATCCCCCTGTGGTGTCGAGGAAGTGCCACGCCTGTCACGCTTTGCGAGCCCGAAACGGATAGCGCCCCCACCCACAGCTCCCCCCGTGGGGAGTCGAGGAAGTGCCACGCCTGCCACGCTTTGCGAGCCCGAAACGGATAGCGTCCCCACCCACAACTCCCCCCTTGTGGTGTCGAGGAAGTGCCACGCCTGCCAACGTTTTTGCGGAACCCGAAACGAATAGCGTCCCAACCCTCAGCTCCCCCCCTGTGGTGTCCGAGGAAGTGCCACGCCCTGCCACGCTTTTGCGAGCGCGAAACGGATACGGTCCCCCCCCAACAGCTCCCCCCCTGTGGTGTCGAGGAAGTGCCACGCCTGCCACGCTTTGCGACGGCCGAAACGGATAGAGCGTCCCCACCCACGCTCCCCCCTGTGGAGTCGGGAAGTGCCACGCCTGCCACGCTTTGCGAGCCCGAAACGGATAGCGTCCCCACCCACAGCTCCCCCCCTGTGGTGTCGAGGAAGTGCCACGCCTGCAACGCCCTGGGCCCCCAGTGGTGCAGAGAAAATGCAGCGCCTGCCACGCTCTGCGAGCATGTCGAGCTGAGCTGAGCCGAGCTGTGCTGTGCTGTGCTGAGCCGTGCTGGGCTGTGCTGAGCTGTGCTGAGCTGAGCCGAGCTGTGCTGTGCTGAGCTGGGCTGCGCTGTGTGCTGAGCTGAGCTGAGCTGTGTGCTGTGCTGAGCTGAGCTGAGCTGAGCTGTGCTGTGATGTGCTGTGCTGTGCTGTGCTGTACGAAGAGTGAGGTCTGTGCGTGCGTGAGTGTCGCGGGTGCGGCGCGGCAGGGAAGAAAGCCAGAGCCCCACGGAGCATGTGGGGAACAAAATTCGCTACCGAAGAACCCCACATACTTAATTTAAATATGATGTGCTTGCTTATGTTTTTAATAGATGCGCAGTCCTGCGTTCTGAGCCCTCGTCGCGAATGTTTCCCTATGTGTCATCCAGCGCCATATTGCTTGCCACGCTTTGCGAGCCCGCAACGGATAGGGAGACCACCCCCACCGCACCCCCTGTCGTGCAGAGGAAGTGCCACGCCTGCCACGCTTTGCGAGCCCGCAACGGATAAGGATACCACCCCCAGTGCACTCCCTGTGGTGTCGAGGAAGTGCCACGCCTGCCACGCTTTGCGAGCCCGCAACGGATAGGGAGACCACCCCCAGCACCACCCCCCCCCCTGTGGTGTCGAGGAAGTGCCACGCCTGCCACGCTTTGCGAGCCCGCAACGGATAAAGATACCACCCCCAGCGCACCCCCTGCGGCGTCGATGAAGTGCAACGCCTGCCGCGCTTTGCGAGCCCGTCAAGGATAGGGAAACCAAACCCAGCGCATCCCATGTGGTGTCGGGGAGGTGCCTCGCCTGCCACGCTTTGCGAGCTCGCGGCGGAAAAGGATACCACCCCCAGCGCACTCCCTGTGGTGCCGAGGAAGTGCCACGCCTGCCACGCTTTGCGAGCCCGTCACGGATAGGGAGACCACCCCCAGCGCAATCCCTGTGGTGCCGAGGAAGTGCCACGCCTGCCACGCGTTGCGAGCCCGTCACGGATAGGGTGACCACCCCCAGCGCACCACTTGTGGTGTCGAGGAAGTGCCACGCCGACCACGCTGTGCGAGCCCGCAACGGATAAGGAGACCACTCCCAACGCGGTCCCTGTGGTGTCGAGGAAGTGCCACGCCTGCCACGCTTTGCGAGCCCGCAACGGATAGGAAGGCCGCACCCAGCGCACCCCCTGTGGTGTCGAGGAAGTGCCACGCCTGCCACGCTTTGCGAGCCCGAAACGGATAGCCCCACCCACAGCTCCCCCCCTGTGGTGTCGAGGAAGTGCCACGCCTGCCACGCTTTGCGAACCCGAAACGGATAGCGTACCCACCCACAGCTCCCCCCTGTGGCGTCGAGGAAGTGCCACGCCTGCCACGCGTTGCGAGCCCGAAGCGGATAGCGTCCCCACCCACAACTCCCCTCCTGTGGTGTCGAGGAAGTGCCACGCCTGCCACGCTTTGCGAGCCCGAAACGGATAGCGTCCCCACCCACAACCATCCATTCCCCCCCTGTGGGGTGTCGAGGAGTGCCATGTGCACACGCCTCACGCTTTGCGAGCCCGAAGCGGATAGCGTCCCCACCCACAACTCCCCCCCTGTGTGTCGAGGGAAGTGCCACGCCTGCCACGCTTTGCGAGCCCGGACGGAATAGCGCCCCCCACCCACAGCCCCCCCCCCCCCTGTGGTGTCGAGAAGTGCCACGCCAGCCCGAAACGGATAGCGTCCCCACCCACAGCTCACCCCCTGTGGTGTCGAGGAAGTGCCACGCCTGCCACGCTTTGCGAGCACGAAACGGATAGCGTCCCCACCCACAACCATCCCCCTGTGGTGTCGAGGAAGTGCCACGCCTGTCACGCTTTGCGAGCCCGAAACGGATAGCGTCCCCACCCACAGCTCCCCCACTGGGGAGTCGAGGAAGTGCCACGCCTGCCACGCTTTGCGAGCCCGAAACGGATAGCGTGCCCACCCACAACTCCCCCCCTGTTGTGTCGAGGAAGTGCCACGCCTGCCACGCTTCGCGAGCCCGAAACGGATTAGCGTCTCTCCCACTCCACGCTCCCACCCCTGTGGTGTCGAGGATGTGCCACGCCTGCCACGCTTTGCGAGCCCGAAACGGATAGCGCCCCCACCCACAGCCCCCCCTCCTGTGGTGTCGAGGAAGTGCCACGCCAGCCCGAAATGGATAGCGTCCCCACCCACAGCTCACCCCCTGTGGTTTCGAGGAAGTGCCACGCCTGCCACGCTTTGCGAGCCCGAAACGGATAGCGTCCCCACCCACAACCATCCCCCTGTGGTGTCGAGGAAGTGCCACGCCTGCCACGCTTTGCGAGCCCGAAACGGATAGCGTCCCCACCCACAGCTCCAACCCTGTGGTGTGGAGGAAGTGCCACGCCTGCCACGCTTCGCGAGCCCGAAACGGATAGCGTCCCCACCCACAGCTCCCCCCCTGTGGTGTCGAGGAAGTGCCACGCCTGCCACGCTTTGCGAGCCCGAAACGGATAGCGTCCCCCCCCACAGCTCCCCCCTGTGGTGGTCGAGGAAGTGCCACGCCTGCCACGTTTTGCGAGCCAGAAACGGATGCGTCCCCCACCCACACTCACCCCCTTTGGTGTCGAGGAAATGAACGCCTGCCACGCTTTGCGAGCCCGAAACGGATAGCGTCCCCACCCACAACCATCCCCTTGTGGTGTCGAGGAAGTGCCACGCCTGTCACGCTTTGCGAGCCCGAAACGGATAGCGTCCCCACACACAGCTCCCCCATTGGGGAGTCGAGGAAATGCAACGCCTGCCACGCTTTGCGAGCCCGAAACGGATAGCGCCCCCACCCACAGCTCCCCCCCTGTGGCGTCGAGGGAGTGCCACGCCTGTCACGCTTTGCGAGCCCGAAACGGATAGCGTCCCCACCCACAGCTCCCCCACTGGGGGGTCGAGGAAATGCAACGCCTGCCACGCTTTGCGAGCCCGAAACGGATAGCGCCCCCACCCACAACCATCCCCCTGTGGTGTCGAGGAAGTGCCACGCCTGTCACGCTTCGCGAGCCCGAAACGGATAGCGTCCCCACCCACAGCTCCCCCCTGTGGTGTCGAGGAAGTGCCACGCCTGCCACGCTTTGCGAGCCCGAAACGGATAACGTCCCCACCCATGTGGCACGCACGCTCCCAAATCGCCAGGCGACGGTGGTGCCCAACACGTTCAGCTACAGCGCTGAGACCTGCCCCGCAAGCCTCGAGCCAGGGACCAGCGACTAC
Source organism: Prorocentrum cordatum (assembly GCA_963575745.1). NCBI lineage: Eukaryota > Dinophyceae > Prorocentrales > Prorocentraceae > Prorocentrum > Prorocentrum cordatum. The sequence goes on from CAUYUJ010015438.1 coordinate 767,969, forward strand.
GCGACGTGGGTGGCGAAGATGGGGCCCGACACGATCAGCTACAGCACTGGGACCATGTCATGCGAGAAGGGGGAGGTGACGTTGGAGCCCACCGTAACCAGCCGCAGAGACACGGCGGGATGCGAGAAGCTGGAGGCGAAGACGAAGGTCGAGCCCAACGTGACCAGCTACAGTGCAGAGAGCCCATGGGCGGAGAGGGAGGCGAAGACAGAGCCGAACTTGATCAACTACAGTGCCGAGGCGCGCGAAAAGGAGCGAGAGACGCACGAGCGAGACGGGCGAGCAGTGGCTGCTAAGTTGGCGAAGCTGGAGCCCAATATCGCTTGCTACTCCTCGTCGAGCCTCGCCGCCACGGCTGGATCAGAGAAAACGGTTTGCGAGCAGTGCGTGAAAACTGTTTGCGAGAAGCGTGAGAGCGAGCAGAGCGAGAAGGAGGAGGCGAAGATAGAGCCCGACATCACCCGCTACAGTGCTTGGATCAGGGCATGCGAGAGGCGGAAAGCGAAACTGGAGCCCGACATCATCGCTGGCCACAGTACTGAGAACAGCGCATGCGAGAAGAGGGAGGCGAATCCAGAGCCCGACACCATCAGCTGCAGCGCTGGGATCAGGGCTTGCGAAAAGGGGGAGGCGAAACTGGAGCCCGACCTCAGCATTGAGGGGCCTCCAAACGAGTCTTCGAATTTCCGTCCGACCGACCTGGTTTCTGGAGAGCCGAAGAGCGACCCCTTCGAGTCCCAGGCCGACCTCGAGCTGGAGGCAATAGTGAGCGCACATGGCTAGAAGGCGGCGAAGCGATCGAGCCCAACGCCATCAGCTACAGTGTTGGAATCCAATGGGAAGCGGAGGACATACATGGGGTGTGGGGGCCCCTTCCGAGGGTTGACCAGAAAAAGGTGGAGCAGCGATATCAAAGATATCTCCACGGTGAGGAAAGCGGCAAGTTCACGATCACAGGGTCGAACGGGAGGCCCACGCGGCCCCTCAGAGCAGATTTCGACAACATGCTGCTCCTGAGGGCCACAAGGGCGAAGGCTTCGACCAAAGGCATCAGGATACGCAGAGTGTAATTGCGCTGCGTGAGAGAGGAGTTTACATGCTCCCCCCCTGTGGTGTCGAGGAAATGCCACGCTTGCCACGCTTTGCGAGCCCGAAACGGATAGCGTCCCCACCCACAGCTTCCCCCTGTGGTGTCGGGGAAGCGCCGCGCCTGCAACGCCCTGGGCCCCCCAGTGGTGCAGAGAAAATGCAGCGCCTGCCACGCTCTGCGAGCGTGTCGAGCTGAGCTGAGCCGAGCTGTGCTGTGCTGAGCCGTGCTGGGCTGTGCTGAGCTGTGCTGAGCCGAGCTGTGTGCTGTGCTGAGCTGGGCTGTGCTGCGCTGTGTTGTGTGCTGAGCTGAGCTGAGCTGCGTGCTGTGCTGAGCTGAGCTGTGCTGTGCTGTGCTGTGATGTGCTGTGCTGTACGAAGAATGAGGTCTGTGTGTGTGTCGCGGGCGCGGCGCGGCAGGAAAGAAAACCAAAACCCCACGAAGCATGTGGGGAAATAGCGCCCCCACCCACAGTTCCCCCCCTGTGGTGTCGAGGAAGTGCCGCGTCTGCCACGCTTTGCGAGCCCGAAGCGGATAGCGTCCCCACCCGCAGCTCCCTTCCTGTGGTGTCGAGGAAGTGCCACGCCTGCCACGCTTTGCGAGCCCGAAACGGATAACGCACCCACCCGCAGCTCCCCCCCCCTCTGGTGTCGAGGAAGTGCCACGCCAGCCCGAAACGGATAGCGCCCCCACCCACAGCTCCCTCCCCGTGGTGTCGAGGAAGTGCCACGCCTGCCACGCTTTGCGAGCCCGAAACGGATAGCGCCCCCACCCACAGCTCCTCCCCTGTGGAGTCGAGGAAGTGCCAGCACGCTGGCCACGCTTTTGCGAGCCCGAAACGGATAGCGCCCCCCACCCCCAGCCCCCCCCCACCCCAATGTATCGAAGGAAGTGCCACGCCTGCCACGCTTTGCGAGCCCGTCACGGATAGGGTGGTCACCCCCAGCGCAACCCTTGTGGGGCCGAGGAAGTGCCACGATTGCCACGCTGTGCGGACCCGCAGCGGATAGGGAGACCACCCCCAACGCGCCCCCTGTGGTGTCGAGGAAGTTCCGCGCCTGCCACGCTTTGCGAGCCCGCAGCGGATAGCGTCCCCACCCACAGCTCCCCCCTGTGGTGTCGAGGAAGTGCCGCGCCTGCCACGCTTTGCGAGCCCGAAACGGATAGCGTCCCCACCCACAGCTCCCCCCCTTGTGGTGTCGAGGAAGTGCCACGCCTGCCACGCTTTGCGAGCCCGAAACGGATAGCGTCCCCACCCACAGCCCCCCCCCCCTTGTGGTGTCGAGGAAGTGCCACGCCTGCCACGCTCTGCGAGCCCGAAACGGATAGCGTCCCCACCCACAGCTCTCCCCTGAGGTGTCGTGGAAGTGCCACGCCCGCCACGCTTTGCGAGCTCGAAACGGATAGCGCCCCCACGCACAGCTCCCCCCCCCCCCCTGTGATGTCGAGCCCGAAACAGATAGCGCCCCCACCCACAGTTCCCCCCCTGTGGTGTCGAGGAAGCGCCACGCCTGCCACGCTTGGCGAGCCCGAAACGGATAGCGTCCCCACCCACAGCTCCCCCCCTGTGGTGCCGAGGAAGTGCCACGCCTGCCACGCTTTGCGAGCCCGAAACGGATAGCGTCCCCACCCACAGCTCCCCCCCCTGTGGAGTCGAGGAAGTGCCACGCCTGCCACGTTTTGCGAGCCCGAAACGGATAGCGTCCCCACCCACAGCTCCCCCCTGTGGTGTCGAGGAAGTGCCACGCCTGCCACGCTTTGCGAGCCCGAAGCGGATAGCGTCCCTACCCACAGCTCCCCCCCCTGTGGTGTCGAGGAAGTGCCACGCCTGCAACGCGTTGGGCCCCCAGCGGTGCCGAGAAAATGCAGCGCCTGCCACGCTCTGCGAGCGTGTCAAGCTGAGCTGAGCCGAGCTGTGCTGTGCAGTGCTGAGCCGAGCCGAGGTGTGCTGAGCTGTGCTGAGATGAGCCGAGCTGTGCTGTGCTGAGCTGAGCTGAGCTGAGCTGAGCTGTGCTGTGCTGCGCTGTGCTGTGTGCTGAGCTGAGCTGAGCTGTGTGCTGTGCTGAGCTGAACCGGTGGAACTCCCTACGGGCCCTATGGGGCCTCGGAACACATGAAGGGTGTGCCGTAATTTTGGTGGGGGGCCGGAATGTGGACGCTCCCACTGGTGCCCTCGGTGGAGTTTTTTGTGGGGGCACGAAACTCAAGGAAGTGCATAAAGTGGCAGGGAGACCCATGTGAGCCCTGCCACTGGGGCCGTCGGTCAAGCTCCATATGGGGCCACGAAGCGCTGTACTGGGAAGGGGGACGCTTATAAACCCTGCCACTAGGGCCTTCGGGGGAGCTCATGTAAACCCTGCCACTGGCACATCCGGTGGGGCTCCTGGGGCCACGGCGCGCTGTACCGGGCGCGGAGACATCAGAGGACTCTGCCACTGGGGCCTCCGGTGGAGCCCCGTATGGGACCACGAAGCACCGTACTGGGTGGGGGACACGCATGTAAACCCTGCCACTGGCGCCTTCGGTGGGTCTCTCTATGGGGCCACGAAGATCTGCACTGGGTGCAAAGACGCATGTGGCCTCAACCACTGGGGCCTTCAGTGGAGATAGTGATTGGGCCACGAAGCGCTGTACTGGGCGGGGGAGACGCATGTGAACCCTGCCATGCGGGCCTTCGGTGGGAATCCTTTCGGGGGCACGAAGCGCTGTACAAAGCTGGGGGGACGTGTGTACACCCTGTCGCTGGGGCCGTCGGTGGGGGGTCCCCAAAGAGCGCTGTACTGCGCGGGGGAGACGGCACTGGTCCATTGAGTGGAGATCCTTATGGAGCCACGAAGCATTGTACTGTGTGGGGGACACGTACATAAACCCTGCCACTGGCGCCTTCGGTGGGGCTCCCTCTGGGGCCGCGACGCGCTGCACTGGCTGCGGAGACGCATGTGGACTCTGCCGCTGAGGCGGTGGAGATATCTATGGGGCCACGATGCGCTGAACTGGGTGTGGGGGACGCGTGTCAACCATGCCACTGGGGCCTTCGGTGGGGCTCCATCCTGGGCCACGAGGTGCTGCACTGGGGGGGGGAGACGCGTGTGGACCCTGCCACCGGGGCCTTCGGAGCTCCCTCTGGAGCCACGAAGCGCTGTGCTGGGTGGGGGAGACGCCAACCGTGCCACTGGGGCCTTCGGTGTAGTTCACCCTTTGGGGACACGAATCGTGTGAGGGGTGCGCCGGTACAGGGACATGTGGAGGGCAAGGATGAGAGGAGGGAGGAGGGCGAGGAGGAGAGGAGGAGACGCGGGGCACTGTCTCTTCAAAACGAGGACCCAACAACACTCGACGGTTGGGAATCATAGGCAACGAAGGGAGGTAAACAATATTTGATCTTACGAAATGAGGATTCGACATCGTCGTCGTGGTCGTCATCGTCATCATCGTCAACATCATCAGCATCACCATCCACATCATCATCCACATCATCATCAGCATCATCATGACCATGATCATCATCATCACCAGCATTGTCATCGTAGCATCAACATCATCATCATCATCATCAGCATCATCACTAACATCATCATCATCATCATCAACATCGGCATCATCATCATAACACCGCCATAATCATCATCATCACCATCGTCATCGATATCGACATCGGCAGTGGCATCGGCATCGCCATCGTACTCATCCTCACCATCGTATCATCATCAACCTAGTCGTTCTCGTCATCAGCATCCTCATCACCATCACCACCGCCATCATCATCATCATCATCATTACCATCATCATCATCAGCAGCATCATAATCCGCATCATCGTCGCCATCAGCATCCTCTTCATCATCATCACCAGCAACATCATCAGCATAATCATCATCATTGTCGACGTCGTCGTCGTCATCGTCAACATCATCATCATCATCATACTCATCATTGTCGACGTCGTCGTCGTGGTCGTCGTCATCGTCATCGTCATCATCGTCATCGTCATCGCCATCGGCATCGTCATCATGTGCATCGTCCCCATCATCTTCAACATCGTCACCCTCATCATCGTCATCACCATCAGCATCATCATCCTCATCATCTCGATAATCAACATACCATCATATGTCATTATGGCACCCCTCGCCCCCGCCAAAATGTTACAAAGCATGTCATCATGACCATCAGCAGCAACAACATCACCACCACTAACATCATCATATTCCTCCTCCTCCTCCTCCCCTGTGTAATCATGAACGAATCATCATCGTCGTCATCATCATCACGAAAATGACCAGCATCATCCTCATTCGAGGCATCATCAGAATCGACGGCGTCGACGTCTTCGTCGTCGTCATCGTCGCCTTCATGTATCACATGTATCATCATCACCACCAGTATCGTCATCATCAACGGCAGCATCATCAATCGGCAGCAGCAACGTCATCGTACCAAATCGACGGACCAATTACCTTCAGCCCATGTGCGAACACCACACGCAGACAGGAAGCACCCACGTCAAGAGTCCTGCAAACGCGTTCCGCTGCATCACTGCACAGCGAGGCACCAACCCGCATCTACGGAGCCTGGAGAGCGAAAAACGCACCTTCAAAATAAGCACCACGACGAGCGAAGCCGTTTATTCAAAGTACCCACGCAAGGAATCGAACAGGGCAGGGCGGTTTAGCAAACGCCGAGGGCCGCTTTACGAATGCCAATTTGGGGGTCGGAGTGGCCACTCCTCCCTTGAAGGCAATCGGTGGAACACTCCATGTGTCAGCAGAGACCGGGAAAACGAAAGCTCGCGATGCCACACATCTTCCCCCTTTCGCAGTTCCAAGTCGCAAGAGAGCATGCGGCAGCACTGAACCCATGTTCGTTCACTTAATCATGATCGAGCTTCGCTTCTCTTCCATTTGCTTCTCTCCCATTGCAAAAAGAACACGTCTCCCCGCTGTGGGTCTTGTAGGCGGCCTCGGTATGCAATCGCAGCCACGCCATGCAACTCGACACCATATCCGCATCCATGGGTCGGAATGCCACTTGCATCGACAACAGCTCATGGTGTGAACGCGTGTCTCCTGGTTAGCTGTAGAATAGTGCCACACGATTTAGATATCGAACAGAACTCCTGTTAGGCCCCAGTTCCGCTTAGATGTACCAATGCGGAGCCCCCGAAGAACAGATGGATGGTTCTGAGGAACGCGGAGCAGCTTCCGAACAAGCATTGCCAATACTCCGACGCCTTGGCTGCATGATCAGGAAAATGCGCTGACCATGCGTCTAGGCGGGTTGCCTGATCATGCACCCATAAACATACCCTCCTTGCGGCTCCACTGACTTGGGCAACTGCTCCGCTGGCACACTCGTGCGCGTGCTAAATGAAAGGCCAGTTAGTTGTCATAGCATCGTAGGCTCGCGACGACCCCGGGGGTCTGTACCAAAAGTAGCCTTCAGGACTCGGCACCAAGACGTATCTACCCCAAATGGAAAGCGACCGCAGCCACTGGACAAGAGGAAGGGGAGAAGAGGGATGATGACAACATTAGAGGAAAGAGAACCATGCACATACACCGACTCTGGCCAGGCCCATGCTGAGCCCAGGATCGGTGCATACGCCCTCTACCTTGGCCAGGAAGGTATATGCACCGATCCTGGGTCAAGGATGGGGCTTGCCACGATCGGTGCATGTGTATAGTTCTCTTCGCCCGAAAAATGAAACAATATGGTCGCAAAGCATGTTTACAGTCCACTCTACTGCTGTTGCTTCGGAGTGGAACGCCGATCGTCTGCTCGTGATCTCTCGCGCACCGCGCCCTGCCTCTCGACGGCCTCCGGCCCCTCGATGTTGTGCACCGCTGTGCCCAGAACAGCCGACCCGCATCCACGCTCAAGTCGGGCCTGTCCCCCTACAGGGGGATTTTCGACGAAACACAAAAGAATACACCAAAAATGCACCAAAAAGGTAAAACAAATGCTCAAAAAATAGTCCCCAGGCTATGTTTGGATTATTTTGGGGGTATCTTGTATTCTTCGTCGAAAATACCCCTGTAGGGGGACAGGCCCGACTCAACTCTACTGCTGTTGCTTCGGAGTGGAACGCCGATCCTCTGCTCGTGACTTCTCGCGCAGCGCGCCCTGCCTCGACGGCCTCCGGCCCCCCGATGCCGCACACCGCCGTGCCCAGAACAGCCGACCCGCATCCACGCTCATGTCGGGGGTGTCCCCCTACAGGGGGATCTTCGACGA